>NDXZ01007952.1:0-12572 GCA_003055125.1 Paykullia maculata | reverse complement strand
ACTCTACAAATATATCGAAATATATAAATTATATCAGGTGCAGATACAGGGAAAAGGAACTTAGAATAGTCCCCCCCTTTCAACTCGAATGAATATTGTGTATATATTATACCATAATTAAAGTATCTGATAGTAGAAAATTGCATTATTTTGTTTTTTTTTTTAAATTATAAAAAGCTCCCCCCAAACGAAAAAACTGGATCCGCGCCTGATTATGTGCAAATGATAAAAAGTAAAATTGAAACTAACATTGAAAACTGTTAAATTGTTTAATTAAAAAAAATAAATAAAGTTTGACTTCAGGGCCATTTTGTTGTTGTTTTAATTCAACTTAAACAACCATTGTTTATTTGAATTTCTCTTTTTTGAAATTTATATCACTTTTCGCTTTTTAAAATTTTTGTTACCCATTTAAAACCCCTTCTCTGGAAATTTGTCAACGGAAACGACATCGTTTGTTTTTTCGTTTAAGGTAAATAAGATCTAAATGTTTATTTGTTTTTTTTTTATTTCGTTCACGTCTTAACAATTGCTAAAACTTGCCATTAACACCTTTTTTGCCCCTTTCCACCACCATCATCAACCTTTTATTGAAAAGCTAATACAACTTTAAATGCAATCCGAGAAGAAAAAAGTGTAATAATTCTTTTAATTTTGCCTCTTTTTGTGTATAAACATTTTATTACACGAAATTCCGTAATTCCACAACTTATTATTATTATTATTTTCTCTTGCAGAAAATTTTAAGTATTTTATAAATTCTTTTATATTTCTCTTAATTTATTTAACTTTGTTGTCGAAAAAGATAAGCAAGAAACGGCATCAACGGTCGCTTAACGAGACAAACATTGACATCATCTTCATGTTGTTGTTTAAATGTCTTTTTTTTGTAGGCAATTTATTGCTTAACGACCGCATGCCACTTGATTTGTTCCTAACATCTTCCCCCTCCTCACACCCAAGAACTCAGCTAATTTAAATGAAGTACATTTTTTTTGCCTTCGCTTGAGTTTTAATTAAATTTCTTTTTCTATATTCAAAAGTATCAAAATAAAATTTTTATTAAAAAATATGCTTTTTTTAACTGAAAATCATTAAGGGGCGACGACAATACAGACATCTTTTGAAGCTTTTGTGTTGACGGTTTTATTGCTAATATTATGATTTTGGTGGTTTTTCTTTGTCATTTTTGACACGTTTTTGTCATTTTCGAACTGTCGATTAAATGAGCAATAAAACAGTTAAAAAAGGGATTTCTTTTGACTTAAAATTCTATTTGTTAAATGCATCGAATACAGAATTTTTTTTAGATTTCAGACTTTCTCTTTACATAGATAAAATGGTTTTCTTGATAATGTTAACACTTTCCATTAGTTGGGCTTCGTTGATGACTAAAGGTGGAGCGAAACGTATAATATCACCATGTGTGGGTTTGGCCAAAAGGCCATTGTCTTTTAATTTCAAACAAACATCCCAGGCATCCTGTTCTGTTAAAAAAGTGTAAATTTTTTTTTTAAATTTAGATTTTACTCTTTAAACTTACTTGAGCTAATGACGATGGCATTTAGAAGACCTTTGCCTCTTACCACCGATACAACATCCTTGGGCAGGGCGGATAGCTCTTTTCTTAAAAGTGCCCCCATTTTGTCGGCATTTTCAGCCAACTTTTCCTCTTGCAAAACTTCTAAGGCTGCCATGGCCACCTTACAGCCCAAAGGATTGCCGCCATAGGTGGAACCATGTTCTCCTGGCTTAATGCATAACATGATTTCATCGTTGCATAGAACGGCTGATACGGGGTACATACCGCCCGATAAAGCTTTACCCAAAATCAAAATATCGGGTTTAACTTCTTCATAATCGACAGCCAACATTCGTCCGGTACGAGCCAAACCGGTTTGTACTTCATCAGCAATCCAGAGCACATTGTATTTGCTGCAAAGTTCACGCACCTTTTTTAAATAACCTGCATCCGGCACTACAACACCAGCTTCGCCTTGAATAGGTTCCACCATAAAAGCACAGACATTGGGATCTTGTAAAGCTTTCTAAAAGAGTATTTAGTTCTTTTAGACATTTTTTTCTTCAAATTGATAAATTAACCTGACAAATTAACGTAATCATTTTATTATAAAAGGTTTCTGGACAAATAAATCTTCCACTAGTTTTGTCATTTTCATACCCTGCGTTTGTGATAATGTTTGTAGCGCCTACCCTTAACTTTACAATCCCTTTTACAATTAAGTTAAGATATTTAACCTTCTCCCCATAAAAATATTTCTTCAAAATTGGATTTAAAGGCTCATAACTGACATTAAAACACTAAGATTACAAAAAAAAAACACTGAAAACAAATTTTATATAATTGCGAATGTTCTTAACGACTTTTGCGGTCCTAAGCTCCCATATAACCCCTAGATCTTAAAAAAATGAATAAAATATATTAAAAGTTTAACCATCCAATATGTTATTCAGAAACTTTTATTGTTTAATGTTGTCGTTAAATATTTGCCAAATTTAAATAATCTTTAAGAAATTTTGTTTTTGTTTTTAATGTTAACTTTTACCTCTAATGCTTCGGCATCGTTGTATTTGATAATTTCAAAACCGGGCATAAATGGTCCAAAACCTTCATAACTGCTGGGATCGGTGGAAGCTGATATCGCTGACATAGTTCTGCCCCAGAAATTATTTTCAGCAAAGACAATCTAATGATTTTTATAGAAAAATTTATAATTTTTATAGTTTTAATTGAAACATAAAAAGCAGAATATTAACAAAAGACTTAGGCATCAGTTTTTAAAATTTTTAAGAATTAAAATATAATTTTTTTTGTAATGCGAATGGGAAATATTTATTATTCAATTACTTTAGCCTGATTTTTAGCAATATTTTTCTTGGTATAAGCCCATTTCCTGGCCAATTTACAGGCAGTTTCTCCGCCCTCTACGCCGGTGTTCATGGGCAGTACTTTATCGTATTTGAAAAGTTTGGTTACATATTCCTCATACTCTCCCAAAACATCTGAGTGAAATGCGCTAAAAGTTAAGGAAAAAAAAAATTAAATTAAATTAATAAAAAAAATTATGTAACAATAGAGGACGCAAAGCAATCATCGGTAGTTCGATATAAAAAAAAAAAAAATTGCGTGAAGTTTTTGAAAATAATTAAAATGACAAAAAAAACATAAAATTAAATTTTAAGAACCTATCATGGGTGCTCAATGGCACCTCTTTTTAAGTTTCCGAAACGTCCCTTTAGATTCTAAAAGTACTTTTATAAATACTTAAAATAGGCAACATAAAAAAACCAACCTAAGTGGTGGATCTAGAAAGGTTTAATAATTTTAAATTATAAAAAAGTACAATGAAATCACTAAAAATCATCAACAGTTTAAAATATGTTGTATTTTTAGTTTATGAAAATAGTATTCTTTTTTTTATTATCTTCTTCTCCTGTCCCTCTTAAATCTTGATCTGAATAATATTAAATTTCACTTTTTATTTTCTTTTATTAAAACCAATAAAATAGAGATTTATTTTGGGTTGTAAAGATTATTTAAAAAATGTTCTTGAAAAAGCCGCTACCGATAAGTATGCTTAACCTTTGTGACTCTGTTATAAAAATACAATCTTAATACATTCTAAATTTAGCATTAAACAATTAACACATTGTTATCAATAGAAACCTTATCTTTAATTGTTTACTTTTATTTTGCAAAAATGTGTTGATTAATAACAAAAGGGCTTAAAAACATATCGTACAGGCATCACTAAACTTTTATGAATTGAAATTGACGTATTTAAAACATAATCAAAAAGCACGCTATTCTTTATGAAAAAAAAAACTACTTCTTTATGCTTATCTTTTCTTAATTATGTGACATACATATACATAAACTGTTTTGATTGCCTTCAAAAGAAAAAAAAACTTTCCATTGAACAAATAAATTATTGTGAACTAAATTAATAATTAAAAAACAAATCTTACCGTGAAGTCAAGGCCAATTTGGAAGCCTGATCAACAAGAGCTTTTACAATTTTGGGATGACCATGACCTTGATTGACAGCCGAGTAGGCACTTAAATAGTCAAAATAACGTTTGCCTTCAACATCCCAAACAAAAACGCCTTCGGCTTTTGTTAACGCCACAGGTAGGGGGTGATAATTGTGAGCACCGTATTTATTTTCGCGTTCAAAAACATCTTGCGATGACAGTTGTCTGACACTTGTGCTGCTTTTATTGCCAGAGGTGGTGGCAGTGACACTGTTAGCACAGATACGGGGTGCCAATCTTGTTGTTAATTTAAATAACATTTTGCTTTATCTGAATACATTTGTATTAAAACGAGGAAAAAAATCACGTCTTTAAAATATTGAAAAAAATCCACTATTAGTGTCAAAGTTCTTATTATTTGACACATTTTTTGTTTGTTTCTGAAGCTAATTTGTTGTTTAACTACAACAAAATACAAACCAACACTCCCACTTATTGAAAAACAAACATCTTACCTTAACAAAAACCAAAATACTTTGAATTCTAATTTAAAAAAAAAAAATTCGAATTCTACGTCACTTTAAAAGTCAACGTTTTATATTGGTTTTGTATTTAAATTTAAAAATTCTGTAGTTGAAGACTGTGTTCATATGTGTTTTTTAACACACTATACAACAAAGACTGAAACTTAATTAACTACTTCGATTCCGCTTAACCTCCGTCTATCCACAATCGCTAAAAAAAAATTAAATTAATTATTCTGTTCATAGAATACAACCGCTTAAGGCGAACGGAAATTTTTGTATATCTTTTGTTATTGTAGCAAAAACCAAACGCATATAAAATTTTGTCTCAACTTTAGCAAAAGTATTCTCTGGACAGTACATTAATTAATTTTAAGCATAAGCCTCTTATCGTTAATTAAGAGAAATTTGTAAAATTTTATAAAATATAGAGAAATCAAGAAATTATTATTTTCAAAAGAGAGCCAAAACCACATTTTAATTGTTATTAAATTTGTTTAAAAAATGAGAATGTTATGAGAAAATGTAAATTTCTGAAAAGAGCTTCGATACTTGCTCACTCTCTCAACGGTTTCTAAAAAGGTTTGTTGGGTTACTGTTTTTGTTTTGCCATAAAGATGACAAAACAAAAAAATATTTTAAATAGGAAATTATCCAAAAATGAAAAAAAATTATTTAAATTTATTTTAAAGGTTCCTATAACATTACAAACTAAAAGTAAATTTATTATTAAAATAATTTCTTCACAGTGTATAAATAAATTTTGATAAAAATAAAAAAAAAAATAAAAAATTTTATTTTTAAAGATATTTTTGAAAAGCATCCTTTTTTCGCTTGAATTGCATTTTTTTCAAAAAAATCTTTAGGGACAATGACACCAGTTTTGTTGTTACTCTTTCGGTTTGTTTACCTTTTAGCGAAGCGTTGCCACACCTTTTGGAATAAAACAGCTGTGATTGTATATGTTAGTATTTTTTTAATTTAATTTCTTTATTTTAATCAGTTTAAAATGATTTTAAATTTTATTTATTAATTAAATTATAAATAACAATTATTAGCATCAATTACATACATGTCTAGTATAAATTTAGGTTAAATTAAAATTTATCTAAAAAAAGAGCAAAAACTAAAACTTTAACATAATGAAGTTAATTAATAATAAAGTTGAATAAAACAAAAACATTTAATATTTTTTTACAGTAAATGATTTAAATCATGAAAAAGTGTTTTTAAGGCTTTATATATATGAAGTGATTTTTGTTCTTGTGGGGCCCTACACTTTTAAATTATTGTTTATTAAATAAGCCAATTTTTAATATACATACATACATATATAGAAAAAAAAATTATGAAAAAGAACATATTTTTACAATTACATAAATACAATTTACTTCAATCAGGCGTTTACAAAGAAAAAAAATTAATAATATTTATAAACGCCATTTTCAAGCTTTTTTTTGTCATATTTTATGGCTGAACATCTAAGTGTTTTGTTTCATGGCTTAATTTTATATTTCTTCTATTTTAAAATTTTTTGTTTAGATTTTTACAATTTTCTTCTTTTTATTTTTTGTCTCAATTTTGTAATTGATACTTAAAATTTAGCTTTCATTTTGTGTGGCCGTATCGATTTGAGGTTGTTGTATTTGTGGTTTATGCTCTGATGTTATTTCCGGCTCTTGATTGTTGTGTTTGTTGTTGTGGGATGGCATTAACTGTTGATGTGACAACTCTTTGTTCAAGCGATAGCTGCTCATGACATTTGCACAACTTTGATGGAAATAAAAATTACGACCACGCAAAAAACTATCGGACGATAGATCTTTTATACCTGTCTTAAAGATAAAGAATTGAAATTTGATTTTTGTTATAATTTAGTTTAAGTGCAGGAACTTTCGTTTGTGTTATAAAAGTCAAGCCTGATTCTAAAAAAAAAATAATAAATTAAAAGGAGAAAACTGAAAAAGAAAATCATAAGCAACTTAAAAATTTACCTTACAAATGAAACATTTGTTTTCTTCTTTGTCCGGTTTTATATCCGAACAATTTCCCACCTTTGAGTCCAATTGTGTTAATCCGCCCATTATCATATGTCCTGGCGTTGAATCAGTATCCATTGAATGTTGTTGTTGTTGATGACATTTGTTTCTTAAATCCTCAAAAGCAGTATATTTCGAAATATTATTATTGTTGTTGTTATTATTATTATTGTTATTGTTGTTGTGAGCATGATCCATTGCAGTCTCGGTACTGGTAACTTGAGGCTCTGATCTGGGTCTCTCCTCTATAGGTGAAGGGTTATCTAAAATTCTGTTGGAAAAATAATCGCATTTCTTATAATTTAACGGTTGTTTAACCTACATACCTACTACTACCCACAGTGCTTTCATCATATTTCCGTTTTTTGTTGTATGAACTCATTTTTACTGAATCATCATCGTCGACTATGACATCCTCATCACTGTCATTGTTACAGGTCTCCATAGACATGTCTTTAGCCTGACGTTCCTCATGGCAAGAATCCGCATTGTAATAATGATGCGTGGTCGACGATAATTCACTTACATTTTTTACTGTAAAGAAAATAAGTCGAAAGTCTGTACATATTGACAACATAGATAGTTTCGCCCAATATAAAGAAAAACTACAACAATTATTTCATGCTAACTTCTAACTCAACTGCCAACGACTAAAAGTGTCTTTTGTGCTAGTCCACATATAGCAGTTATTTTAATTCAATTTTAAACTTGTTTTTACGTTCCCACAGAGAAATTTTATTTCAACAATTTTAAGGTTATGATCTTATAAGACCGAGAAAATAAAACAAATTTCAAATAATGTCAAGTCCGTATTCGTTGCCTTTCTCATATATGAGTATAATTAGCCTCGCAGCAAAAAAAAAAAACTGTTCTATGACTAACTTTTTTCGTAATATTTCCGTTTGACATCTCTGATGCAAAATCAAAAAGTAGTTAACTTTTAGTTGAAATTAACAATTTCCGAAAAGTGTCTTTTTAAGATTCTTGCATGAACAAACGTAGGCATCTTTCTTTTCAACTTACCCGAGATATGTCCATGTGTTGCATTACTTGAGGCGTGAGCCTCTGTCCAATTTGTCGTACTGCTTGAACTGCTATTGCTGCTCGTACTTGTTGCGGCCACATTTGTGCTTATATCATCCTCTCCGGTCGTCACCATACCCCCATCTTTATTCATCACACCTGCTGTTCTATACAAAATACCATCCAATTTTCCTGGCTGACTATTGCTATTGTGTAGATTGGCACCAACAATATTGCTACCGCCACCACCACCATTTGAACTGCTATGGCTACTATGGCTGCTGCTTCCACTCATCGCGGGCATGTGAGCATGATGTACTTGTGGATGTTGCTGATGCATTTCCGAACCTGAATCGGGAACATCATCGTTGCATGATTCAACATCAACCGTTTCGATTTCCTCTGGGATCTTGTTGTTGTCATCATCGGGTAGCATTTTACCCGTTTCAATGGCATATTTACGTTTCGTACAGATGGGACAGGAGTTGCAGAACATATTTTCCATGAAATACATGTCGCCATATTTTCGTTTGCGTACTTTTATTCGCAGGCGATTTTGACGATTGTTGCGTATGCGTTGAAATGTCTGTAGAGAGCGGAAAAAACAGATTTTTTATTGGGGTTTAAATTATTTTTGTTAAAAGAAATAATTTAAAAAGATTTTGTTCAAGAAATTTAATTATTTTTATTCTCACCCATTGTACTTACCTCCCATCTATTATGGCTGGTTCTTATGGCATTCTCTTGCGAGGGGCATGGCGGGGCAAACATATAGGTAGCTTGTAAATTCGATCTTTCCATGCCCGAACTCAATTTATACAAACGATCCAATTCAGTTAAAAAATGTGAATTCCATTCTTCGGGCGACAGTTTAATGCCACATACCGGGCAAATATCCAGGACATGGCCAGACGGTGGACGCAGGCCAACATGGGCCGTTAAGCCTAAGTTATGAGTCATATTAGCGGCGGCTAACAAACTGCTATTGGGGTGATGATGATGATGGTGTGTGGCCATCGAAGATAAGTGGTGGGCATGGTGGGGATGAGAATGTGGATGTTGATGTGGATGATGATGTAAGTGGGAGGTGGTAGCCGAAGTGGAAGCCTGACTTGAGGCGATAGAGGCTACGGCAGCAGCCGCGGCTGCTGAAACAGCAGCCATAGAAGAGGCACATGATGTTGAGGGCTTATCGTTTCGATGAACATCTATAAAAAAAAAATATAAAAACAAAAACCAATAAATTTTCCTCCCCATCCATGGCATTTAACGAATTCCTTAACACTTTGCTATAAAACAGATTACATTCCCCAAATGCTAAGCAATTAGTTTAAAGTATATTTGTATGTATGTGTGTGTGTGTGTGCGTTAAGCGTCTCTAATGGGTGCAAAGCCATAAATATTCTCTTTAAAATTTATGCAAGAATTTTATTCGATTTTTCATTTGTTTTATTGTATTTAAATAAAAATAGAATTGAAAATAAAATAAATATTAAATTTTAATTGGTTTTTAAACATTTTTAGCACGTACTATATGTATGTATTTTACATGCCATTTTTAAACTCAACATAGTGATAATTTATGGTTTTTTATTTAAGAAAAATTTTTGATTTTAAACGACTTTCATTCTAATAGATTTTTTTTAGTTATTTTGTCTTCTACTCTCTCTTTTGTAATAATGGCATTTTAAATCGCAGCATGTACCTATTGCAAAAATTGTTTTAGCTTGAAATTATAATTATAATTGGCATCTGACATTTACATACACACATTTGAAATGCGACCGAAAAATGAAACAAAAAACAACAACAAAAATATTACATTGTCCACCACATTTCATATGAAAAAAATATTATTTTGGAAACACTTGTCATAAACGTGACCTTTGACACTAGGGAAAATATAAAATGTGTTTTTCTTGTTGTTTTTTACAGTTAAAATATTTAGAAGCAAACTGCATTAGAATATGTTTTAAAATTTCCATTTTATCTACATTTTACTATAAATTTAATATAAAATTATATTTTCCATAAAATAATAAATATATTTTAATTGTAAAACATTTTAGACTCTTAATTTCATTGCCAGACACAGGCCTAGTATTTTGGTTAACCTAAAAACAAAACACACAAAAACAACAAACTTAAACGTAAACAGAAACACGAACACACACTTAAAAATCCAAAAAAGTGTGACCAATATTATTTTATCGTGGTATATGTAAGAATACAAAAGTATGTATTTTGGCAACTTTCTATCTCTCCCTCTCTTTATAATGGTGGTAATTTGTTTACACATGGTTGATTTTGCAAAAACAAAACTTTCAATGAAAAATTTCCCAAGAGGGGGTATTTAGAGAGAAGTTATTAAAACTGCAATGGATACTTCAACCATTCATTCCATCTAATGTTAAATTCAATTTTTTGGCCAATAATTTTCCAAAAACATAATTGCAAATAACAAATATTTGTTTTTTTTTTTTTTTTGTTATATGTTTGAAGTCGTGACTCGTGTAATATTAGTTTTAATATAAAAATTCCACAAACTTATCAATCATTTATGGCAATTATTGTATTGTTGTGGTGTAGTAGTTTGAAAATAATGGAAAAAATAAAGAGAAAAGGGAGATTATGTGGGAGTAATAATAACAGGGTTAAGTTTACATGTGAAATATTAAATTTTATTTTCATAGAAAAATTTCTTTCAATTAAAAAGGTTTTGACAAGGTTTTTTATTAATTGTTGGTATCATCAATTGAATGTCCCTATTACGGTTTACAATTCAACTTTACTTTAGTTAAAATTTTGCAATTTGGTATTATGAATAACAACTTGTGTTTGTGAGGTTGACAAAAACATAAAAAAAATTACAACTCATAACTAGCAGTTGTTTTATTAACAAAAAGTTGAAAGCAGTTAACTAAGATATTTTGTTTTTTTTTCGTCACAATAGCATCAGCTTTTTATTCAACTGTTACTTTTAAGACTGACAACATCGATACAATTTCAACTGGAATAAGTTTTAATTCGTAATACCAAAAAAGAGTTAAGTTGTTTAAAAGTTGGGTTGTTTTAATTTCAACTCAACTGAGTTTAGTTGTAAACCATAATAGGGGCAGAAATTAATTAATGAATTAAAACTACCTCAAATTTAATTAGAACCTTAACAAAGTTTAACCAAATTACAGCTAAAATATAACTAAGTTAGAACTGAAATAAATTTAAACTGAGTTTAAACTAAACCATATTAGTATTAGAGCTGAACTAGTACTGAATTTAAGCTGAACTAGAATATAATAAGAATTAAATTTAAACAGTACTAGAACTTGAAGAATAAAAATTTACGCTGCAATGCTAAATATTAAAAGAACAAGAACGAGACAGGACATTAAAAAAGTCAAACTTCTTATGTCGGTTAGGGTGCTTTGATCACAGTTCCCCTTAAAATTTAAATTAGCCTTTTTAAAGCTTTTCTTTTAAAACTGAAGAGCTTTCTAAGCACATCTCTTGTGTAAACAACTGCTGTTAAGCGTAATTAAGTGTATTTTTATTGAAAATTCGTTACAATTAGCTTTTGTTACATTATCTAAGAATGCACGTACTTGCAACATGTTGCATGTTAAGCCTTTTTCAGTTTTATTTTTGGAAACAAAATTTATTTCTTTCCTCACTTAATATGGTAAATCCTTTGAAAATTTCATAAAATCATTAAAATACAACAAGCTTAGCACGCGACATTTAAAACACTTTATCACAAAAATATATCTACTCTTATTCCCCACCCCTAAACCCCCATTTGTGAACTAAATACAACAACAAAATGTTTGCTAAAGCGAACATCCGTAGACCAATGCTCATCCTCTTGCCAGCATATGGTTTTTGTGATTTCCTCCGAGTGGTAAAGGGTTGAATGTTGTTGATGTCGTCGTTGCCGCTGTGTTCACAAAAACACATACATACATACATAAACGAGTATATATGTATGTATGTTGATAAATTGTATTTGGCTGGCGTCAAAGACTTTTTGACTTTTGGCGTTTAGAGTGTGTTTTTGTTGTTGGTCTTGTGTGTGGCATGCAACAACAACTAATAAAACAGCAACATACATACAACCACTTTGGTGGTTTTGTTTATTTGTGTAACATTGGCAACATTTTTTGTTTATTGCTTTTGATGTTTATATTTCGTTCGTACAGAGTACAGGAGCAGGAAAGTGTACGTGAGTACATACTTTAACCACACGGGCCAATTCTCTATTCATTTGTTTCTACATTTCCTATCATTTAGCCATATGTTTGCAGCTTTTGGATTTAGAAATTGTTATAGTTTCATTGAAAACAAAAACAATTTGTACCATTAAAATCATAACTCATAAGATTTATTTACAAAAACAATTCAAACAACAAGAATTAATCCACATCGTCATCCTTTCTCTTTAATGACTATATGTGTGTGGGTGTACGAATTTCACGAGTTCTCAATATTAATTACAGTTGATAATTCAAACACAAGTGTTGCCAAATGGTTCTTGTTTCTTATGCTTAATGTTTGGCTTAAGCTTATTATAATTGAAATTTTATGCATTTTTTTAATTATGTGAAAGAAATTATTTTCATGGAACTTTAAGGTATTTTATTAATTTGCTAATATTGATAGAGAAATTAAATTATGAAAATAATTGTGCCCAATAGAGTGAAAATTTACACAAGTTTTTTGATCAATATAGAAATAAAGTCGGGTTTCAACCTCTTTCAGTTAAATCTGGTAGGTAAAGTTTTTATTTTCCAATTGCTTATAAAATACGAAATATTAGAAATATCTTATCAACATTTTCCAAAAACGAATTTATTTTTATTATATTAAAAATCATTTTTGCAAATTTTAAAGATTTCATTAATTTCTTTAAAAATCCTAAAAGTTTATTTCAATTGAAAATTGTAAAAAAATCTTCTTAAAAGTTTTCTTTAAAACAAAAAAAAAAAAAAAAAAA
>NDXZ01007934.1:0-15286 GCA_003055125.1 Paykullia maculata | reverse complement strand
ATCGCTTATATGCCTCAAAATATTTAGTCAATTAAAAAAAATGTTTTGTTGCTTTTTGAAAATATATTTTTTTGTTGCGAGTTTACTTTGAAACCTGTTCCATACTTGTGCGCGATTGATAGAATTTAGTGGTGATTAAAACAATTTCCATAAATTCTGTTTATGTGTTAAATTCAAATTACAAATTACAATTTGCATTCTTGTTTGTGTTTATTTTTGTTCGTGTTTTACTTCTGTATTAACCGCCTCTGTTTTGCAAAACAAAATATATTTTTGTGGGGTTTTTTTTTTTGTTATACTCCTTCCCATAAGACAACTTTCAACGAAAATTATGTTGAATATAGGAGCACATATTTATTTTTAAAACACAATACAAATAAATTACAGAACATATCATTGAAACCAAATTGCAAAGTAATTTGGAAAGTTGATAATGCAGCTACCGTTGCTGTAGCCCAATTAATTGTTCTATTTTCAAAATAAGCTCAAAGGAAAATTTTGTAATTTTAACGTTTCTGACATACACTGGGCGTAGATTTTGTTTCCTTTATTAAATTAATCTTTAGTCAAAATTTACTATTTTAATTATTTCGAGTGTTTCATTTACTAAAGAGCAATTTCTGGAATTAATAATAGCAAGTAAGAGCGCTATATTCGGCTATGTATGTATGTGTGTATATTAGTAAATTTTTTTTAAAACACATATACATATATAAAAAAATTTTGTGTAAAAAAAATTTTTTTTTTGCTTATATCTCGTTAATTTTTTTTTTAATTTCCCAACTGACATGTATCACCCACAAATATAATCATTTTTGTGAAAAAAAAACAAACAAACAAAATTTTTTTTGCTTATATCTCGAAAATGTTTTTTCTTTAAAATTCCCCAAAAAGCATGCTATACACAAATATTATAATTTTTGAAAAAAAATTGGTCTTTTTTGGCTTATATCTCGGTCAGTTACTAAGCTTTTTCTGGTTTTCAACAGCAAACATCTCGGAACGTTTGATACTAATAACGTGTCCGTACAACATCGGTGGGCTGAGAAAACTTGATTTCAATATTCAGATTTAGAATATATATATTTTATGGGGTCGCAAATAAATATTGTAGAAATTACAAACGGAATGACGAGCTTATAAATACCCTTGTCACCCTTGTGAAGGGTATAAAAACATACAACAATAATAAACAATTGTTATAACTATATTTTATTAATAATTTATACGCTTTATTAATAGAGATTAAAAATCACTTGCTAAAATGTAAGAGAAAAATTATCAACAATCAAAAAAGGCAACAAACACACTCATATAATTTTGAATAAATAATTTTATTTTAATGATTAAAATTACCATCACAAAGTAATTAATTATATTGAAACTATGAATATGTATTTACGCCAGTATGAATAAATGAACTTATAATCCGGACATCCATCCGCAGTCACCACAATCGTAAAATCCAATAATCTAACTGTATTTGGTGTGTGAATCTAAAAGGTACTTGAGTAAGAGCATGTGCATTATCTGATAGTGATTGGAGCTATTTTAAATTCCAGAAGTTGATTGCCACCCCATCGAAAGTATTTATGTATGCGCCTTAAAAACCTTTTGTTGTTATAAATATATCTTTGAATTAATCTAATTTAGCTGTATGACTAGCCGAACGAAGGATTTAAAAAATAGTGAAGACAAATAAACAATCAGAAAAAACATAATTCTTTTGTTATTTCTGTGATCTCTCTGAAACCAATTTTTAATTTAAAAAAATAATTGAGTAAATAAAACGAAATATAGTAAAAGAGGAAAGCCTGTAATAATTTCTGAGAATTGACATTACAGTGCAAACTTGATCAGTACCCGTGCCGAACCATCACCACATCATAACGCTAGTTAGTTCAACTGTCTGTCCGTCTGTCTGCACTTACGGCATCATACTCTTTATTAAACTACAAAGTTCACAATTCAATAAAATGTAAAAAATAAACAAAAATAATACTGAAATACATAAAAAATAAAATAAAAAATATGTCTGCAAATGGCGAAAACTGCTTAGTCATTTTTAAATAATAAATCATGAAAAATATATGTACAAGTCGTAAATTTGTGGGTATGACGACAGCAGCAACATGCGGTGGCGGTATTTAAAAACGAACTTAAATTAAATGTATACGTAATTAAAAAAAAAAAATAATAATAAATAAAATTAAATACAAGAAAAATATTACTTTAATTTTAACTAGACTCTAAATATTCTGTTAATTTTGCGTATAAATACATACTATTAAAGTTGTAATGCCTGGGCCAACCTTTTTTCTCTGTTTAATAAATTAGAAGAAAAATAGTTTCACTTTGTGAACGTTATCCATTTAATTAAATGCGAAAAGGCGGTGTAGTCTGTTTCCGACGTATTGAGACAGTGATAAGGTGTTTATTCAATGTGCCAATCACATTGGTAGATGTGGAAAGAACATTTTCAGTTTATAAAAGTTTCTTTAGATCTAACAGACAACGCTTTTTATTTGAAAATCTAAATCACTATTTTGTTGCTTATTGCAATAACAATTATCAATAAAAATCTTGTCTTTTTTTTATTAAACAACTGTCCCAATTTAATCTGATACCTGATATATTAAGAAGTTTAATTTTTCTGTTTATTTTATTTCTTATTTATGGTACAATAAAAAACCTATTTTTTCTCCGATTTTTGTTTTTTTAAATCATGTTTTTTTACATTCTTAGAGCATATTTTTAAGTTTTTACTGCACACTCGGAATATTATTACAGTAACTGATTGTAGTTTATTCAAATAAATGAAAAAGTGGTTAAAATTCTAAGCTTTGTAAGTGTTTATGTTAAAGTTCCCATACTCTTTTTTTTTCAAACGGCGAGTGAAATAGATAATTCTTGCATTTAACACCAAAAATGCTAATCAAAGAGTGTTGATGATGAAACCGAATAAAGAATTTAGTATTTACTCGAGCCAAAATAAAATAAAAAATTGTTGTTGTAACAAAAAAAGAGTGAAATTTTTTGTTTTTTTTTTGTCAGTTAAAAACAACAAAAAAACTAGTTATTTTTACAGAATTGTGTAGGTTAATTCTTGAATTAAAACGATTTTCGTTGTTTATTTGAATGAAAATCTAGTTGGCCGGTTTTTAAATGAGTATCCATTCCAGTTAAATTTACTTACATAATTTTTTGAGTGCATATTTAATGCGGGTAAAACACTTTTTTAGATCATATTTTTGGTTGCCCTGGTTATTATTTTGTCAATATGCATGTTTTAACTAAGCATGCACCAAAAGTAAGTGTGGCACCTCCCATATATTATAATACATATTATTTTTCCTTGTCGGTTTAGAGAGTGTCTTACCGCCCATACGAAGGAAACAAGAAAATTAAGATATTTGGCCCACTTCCTTGTTTATGAGCTTATTTAAGCAAAAAACTTACAGGACCATATTAAATGGGGGGTTAGAAACTTTTCATATAATATATCTACCTACAAGATATGTTTCAGGTTGACATCACTGTGAACTATGGAAAAATTGTGAAAACTTTGCTATTTCTGAATTAATTATTAAACTCTTTTCTCTTTTTCCATGCAGAGAAATACTATATTTAACTGATCATCGTCGTCCCCTGAAAGCATTTCATACTTAAAAAACGATATGTACTGCTAATGCCCTTTTATAAAAAAAGTCAAGTCAAAATGTTATTTCTAGTCTTTTGACAAACTCAATTATTTGTATGTTCTTATTTTCAAAAATAAAGCAATTTAAACCAAGTTTTAATTGGAATTTTGTGAATGTTTATAAAAATAAGTTAATAAAATCTAAACATCTTATATTCAATCATTAATTTAAGTTGATATACAAAATTTCGGGTTATGGCTCATAAGTTTAAGTGTGTGCCAAAGTTTCTGTTAGTTGCTTCATATTCTGCACTTGTAGGAAGATGTTAAAAAAATGTAAATCTTATATGTGTTTTTCTTCCAAGTCATTGGTTTTTGTTGGCCATCTTAAAAGAAATACAACATTTTCTTACATTCTATTGATATTTCCAAACGAAGAGTTTACTATAAGTCTGTTATTTAACTTAATTCCAAGTCGTATTGGTATTTTGTATAAAACAATCTGTATTACAATTAAATGCATTTGATACAATAAACATTACTCAACTCACTTGAAAAAGTTGGTGGAATATATATGTACATATGTTTGTATACATATGTATATCACCAGCTCTGCTAAAATAAAATATTTTGTTTTAAATTAATAATAACGTTCAATAATAAAATTGATTGGCAAATCCAAAAAAAAAACGAATGTGCTGTTTTAATCTGATACAATTGGAAGTAGATAAAAAATTCTACCAAAGCTTGATTTGACCGTAATCAATATTTTCTTGTCTAGATTACAGAGCTGTTAGCAATAACCAAGCGATAATTTTAGTTTGCTGGGCCTTTCTGAAATGAATTTACTCCTTTAAATCAATGTTTTCTTTTTATGGAATTCACATTGATATTTCTTTTGGTTGATTTTTATGATCAAGCAAAATAATTGCACAATGTAGTTTCGTTTTCACTTTAGATTGGCCTTTTCATCACATATAAATACACTAAAAGAGAGAGGACATATTATTTTAAGAAATATTACTATTGGCCTTATTTACTTTTATTCTTTCTACTATTTTTAATGTATAAATTTTATTCTTCCTTTTTTAGCACATAATCAATGACAGTGCATTTTTACTTCTTTTTTATGGCATGACTTTTCAAATGTGCCAAATGTTTGTAGCTCAACCGCATCCAGGCAGTCATTCAGCCAGCCAAACATTAATCCATCCAGTATACGTATGATGGAAAAAGAATTTATTATCAAGATATCCGTCATCAAGAATATTTTGTAACACATATTTAGTTTGTTTTACTGGTTGTTTCTATGTAAAACTGTTAGCAAGCGAAATGATATTATCGAAATGAGACCTAAGTTTGTTTGTGGCCTAACCAACATGAAATTTGGAACACCGGCATTTCTTATTTAAAAGTAATCCGTTTTTAAAAATTGAAGTAGTTTTTAAAAATTTAAGTGGGAGGTACCACTATGCAAATTTAATTGTTTTTATCATATAACTTGGAAGTGGATTGCCTCAAATCTCCAAACAATTTGGGTTATTTCGTTTTCAATGTGCATAGTTAAAACTAGACTCAAGTACATTTTATGATATTTCTTAAAAATGGTTTATCTGGTTTTAGGTAGTAACTTTGACATGGAATGGTTAATTTCACAAATATTCTTATAGGTCCGAATGAAAGGTGTTTCCTTACAAAGAATACGCACTGCCTGAGATATTTAGACATACATGTAAGATATCCACCACAAAAGGCAATAATTCTACTTTTTTAATTTTTCGTCTTTTTTTTAATGAATCCAATTCTACACATTAAAAAATATATTGCCACTGTAAAAAAGCATACCAAATGTCAATAATTTTACTGTTATTCAATAGTAAAGCTAATGGTTCAGAGTCAAATTAAATAATTCCACACAAAAAACTTTGAGATATTAGTGATAAGTAAATGGCATACACTAACTTTTAACTGCAACAGTAGCTCTATAAATTTGTCAACAGTAGTCAAACATTCGGGAGTTAGAATATTATACAAACATGTTTCTAGAACAACAAGAAAATGGTGCCAGTGAAACAGAAAACATAATTATATATGATTCTTTGGAGGAGGACACTGGAGTGAGAGTGTAACACAATTTAAATTTTTGTAAAACTTGAATTTAATACAGAAATTGAAATTTAATAAATATCGTTTATAAAAAGAGTTTGTATTTTTCCTATAAAACATATGCAATTCAAATTTAAAATATATAATTAGAATTTTATTCAAATCAAAAAGCAATAGTTCCAAAAATATTTTATATCAAAAAGAAACATTTCCCCTTTGGTTCATAGCAAAATGAAATAAATACGATGGTTCGGACCAAAACGTAACAATTCCAATTTTGCTAGCTAAAAAACTTAAAAATTAATTGCCATATTAATATATTTATTATGTTCCTAGAAAACTATTAAACCACCACAACTATTAAAAAAATAATATATTATTTTAGCTTTAATTAAATTTATTAATTTACCAAAAAAACTGTTAAAGTGGAATAATTGCGTTTTGTCAGGACCTTCATATATACATTTAAAATTTAGAATTACACTAATATCAATTGCGTTATTTTATTCTTAAAGCAGAGATGAGCAGATAAAGGGTAATAATTGTAGCTTTCAAATTTACTTGAGTCACTTTGACACTTATTGTTTTATTTAAAAAAAAATTGATAATTAAATTGAATAATAAAACTGGACAGGATTTTAGCAGAACAAGTGGCAGCTACTATTAAAAACAAATAAATTAACCTAAATAACCTTACTAACCTATAAACATTTAAATTAAATTCTTTAAATCACAATCTGATAGTAGTTTAATATACAATTAAAGCCGAAAAGGAAAGGATCAGATAAGGCACCGTTTATTTATTCTGTTTTTATCTCAAAAACTTAAAAATTATTATCATGCGCCAGTTGAAAACATTTTTTTTTGTATTTTTATAAGTATTAGAATTCTTAAATTGTTTGCTACCCAGGGTTACGCCGGGTATAAACAACTAGTGGTTTATACTTTATAATATAAAATTTGTTAAAATTTCTTTAAAAGTTTATAGGAATAGAAAATAATAAATTTAAACAAGTAAGAGCGTTATATTCGGCTGTGGGAAATCTTCTATATTCTTCACTACCTGTAGGTATGTAATAGGAAGTTTATTTACGTATAGATGTATAAATTTGTATATTTACACGTGCGAAAGATAAATAGATAGATAGTCTTAGAAACATGATTTTTTCTGATATAAATTTTTGGCAATGTAGGCTTTTCGCCTATATCTCTGCGGATTTCAAAGATTCTATAGCTATAGACATGCTTGAAATCTATAGCCTTTTCAAAAGCTGAAAAATATAATTTTTGTGCCTTGTCTTTTTTTTTGCTTTTACTTCAGCCGATAATTAATAGATATTGTCAGCTTTTAATACTGATTTTCTCAGAAATGTTTTCACATTTGATACCACATACAACACTGGTGACTTACGGAAGCAAAAAAGTTGATTTCAACCATTACACGGAGAGATGCATGTGGCTTAATCGACTGCCCTATATGAAAGGATCCAGAATATACATTAATACTTTATAGGGTCGCAAATGAATGTTGTAGAAATTACAAACCTGAATATTCCCTTGCCACTTGTGGTGAAGGGTACAAAAATAAAAATTTTAAAAGTTAAGTTTTTGGGAGAGGAGAGAGAATCCGTTATCGTTTTTTATTGAGTCAAACTTATTAAGACTGAATATACCTGGAAAAAAAAAATAACGTGAAGCCAAATTTAAAATTGCCGGACAGAAAAATCATATTTTCAATTCTCGTTTCATATGGTCAAAGCTGTTTTTAACCCTTTTGTTTTCCCATCTCCATGACGTTTAGGTGATTTATTTATCATTGTTTATTTACTTAAAAAACTTTTTGTTATTAAAAAAAGTTTTTTCTTCAATAAATTAAACCAAATCAACCCAATGACAACTGATGAAGCTGTCAAAAACACAACAATAACTCATACTTAGCAAAGTTTTAAACAGTTGCAAACAATATTCCAATAAAGTAAATAGCCTTGACAAAGAGTTTTGGCTAATACAAAACTCTACAGCTCTATTGACATTAAACAACTGAATGAATGCTAAATGTGTATGGAGTTGGATAGAAAAGACAAAAGCATTATTTTGATAAAGACTGTCAAAAATTTTACAAGATTAATTCAAATGAAAGTTTAAATTAAAGACATGAGCGAGCAGTGAAGAGGAAATTTTTTGTTTGTTTTACAACGATGTAGAATAGAAGCAGGTGTGAGAATATTTTCTGAGGTGATAAATTTATTTTAAATAAACTTCATCTTTATAAATTTACAGTCATGAAAAAGGAAATTCGAAAGAAACCATCTAGAAGGGGTTGTTTTTACGCTCCAGAAGAAGCGACTGCTGTACAAGCAGAGGTTTAAGGTGCTGCCTACATGCACGCACACACACACACACACCAACAAAAACAAAGTTTATCTATTATACAATTTCGTCATATCTTTGAAGTTGATAAATTATCCTGACGCGTAAAACGTCAAATTGTAAATGTGAACTAATATTGTAAATTACTTTGCCTGATTCAAAGACGCCTTTACCACGACTTTACATTTGATCGCCCTTTTCTTTTTATAATTAAGAAAATTTTATCCACATTTTTATTAACAACAACAACAGCAGCAGTATTGGTCAATAACCTAAAAGCCTTTAAGGCTTAAGTAAAAGGAAAAACTTTTTACAAATTTTTAAGAAAATATCTAGATTACAACAATTACCCACAGCTGTGTATTGCTGTAACTCAAAAATGTCTTCAAACATTTTGCGCAATTTTTATTTGACAAATGCTAAGCGATTGATCTTAAACCCCTTTAAAACATTTAAAACTAATTTTAAATCACTTTGACACTGTAATTAATTGTAAAAAATAATAATTGACCAAAAATAAAAACGAATTATTATAATATGGAAAACTACATTAAAGCAAAATTATAACAACGAAACAAAACTTTATCAAAATTTAAAAGATTTTAATGGCAAAAAGTGTATTACATGTCTTAAGAATTCAGATTATAAAACAAATTTGTGGAGATGTCGAGCTCCATACAAAAGAATCAGAGTCAAATTTTGTAAACAAAAAACGAGAATCGGAAATATTCTCCCTAATGTCTGCACCTTAACTTATTCTTTTAGTTTTCTCCTCAAAAATATTTTTAAGTATAGATTATGGTGTATTTATTTAAAATGTGATTGCAGTTCGCAAAGAATACAACCATCTGATTAAATAAGACTTCCTGACAACCGATATGCTTCAATACAGATGGTGTTCCAAGCCCAGCTGATAATTTTTTGTTTAAAAAAAAAACTCTGTCGATATTGCTTCTACCTTGTTAAATAATACATTTTGATTTTTGCTGCTGCTACAACTTTCGATGCGGGTAACAGCGTTGCCTAATCCTAACAATTTTTGTTATGAAAATTTTTGTTGGAAAACAGCTAAAAAAAAGAAAAAGTAGCCAAAACCATAATTTTGTTTAAAACTTTGTTAAATTTAAAAATAAAATTTTGGTAAATAAATTTGTTTCCAATTGTTAAATAATTAATTGCAGTAAAAATTTTATTACCATAACTAGTATTCATTATAGTAATTTTATCGCCTTAAAAGTACTTTTTTTACCGATTTCAGTACCATTTTCCACGCCTGGTAAGCGTGTATGTTGTTTTATGGGCAATGAGAACGAAAATGACTTCTAGCCAGATCTACCTCCTTTAGGTATTTTGCCCAAATCATCCAGTTTGTATGATAAATGTACTAACTTTTGCATCTGGCTTAAGTTTACTGTATCAACTTTTAAGTTTCTTTTTTTATTTTTTGTAAATATTTTTGAGAAAATGGTAATAATGTTTTACATTGGGTCAATATGTTATCAATTTATGTCAAGAAAATCGTTGAGATAATATAACAAAATACTGGTTTCGGATTGGCAACACTGTAAGTATTTATAGCGGAGTTTAAATGATAAGCCTTTATGTACGAAAAATCTGAAGATATATAAAAGGAAATTTCATTCATATTTCAAACAAGTAAGAGCGCTATATTCGGATGTACCAAATCTTATACTTGGTCAGTTATTAAGCGATTTAACTGGTTTTTAATTCTAAGAAGCTCGAAGATATTTCTGATAGTTTAACAAGAGTACCGGATTTGTACTGTTGAAAAGAGAGCTGAGAAAAGTTGATTTCAATAGACAGACGGACAGATGGACATGGGTAAATCTTTAAGGATTCAGAATTAATAATATAAAGTATATAAAGTACACACATACATACATAAATACACATAGTGAAGACTTGGCACAGCCGAATATAGCGCTCTTACTTGTTTTTTTTTTGACATCGTAGCTGTTAAACACCATACAAAAAAAATAATTTTCTGTCTCTTCTTAACATCGTAAATATCAAACTTATAAAAAAAAAATAAAGAAATCCTCTCCGAACTGAGACTACCTGATTTATTGTATCATGATTGGTATGGTATAAAACAAAGACAACAAAAATGCCTCCCTGATCAAATAACGTGTGATAGTGCTTAAAAAAACTTTAAAATATAGGAAAAAATACGTCCGTCAAACTCTTTCCCGATTTTCTCCTAGTGTTGGGCAGTTTTTTTTTTACATTACAGTTGTGGCACAACGTAAACTGAACTGAAGTTTTTTGGGAAATAGTACACACCAAGGCATGTTCATAAGGCATATGTTCAAAATTATGTGATATATACAAAATATTTATGTGTAATTTTTTAACAAACATTTTTATTCCACTTACTTATAATAAAATAATAAGAAAACTTAACACATTAAAAAAAACAAAATTCATTGGGGCAAATGTTTTCGTTTATTTTTTATGCACATAAGCGAATTTATTTGTTTTGCGTAAAATCAATACTTTGTGGGTCCTCCGTCCGCATCAATTACGGCCTGCAGCCTTCGGACTAAATTTTTTGTAGCATCTATAGGTATTTTCTTCCATGGCGTTCTTCCGGGCGTTCTTTGTACAAACGTTACATTTCAAAAGATCCCAACAGTGCAAGGGCTTAAATCAAGTGATAGGAAGGTAAATTTAGTTGCCTTGATGCATAACAGAGTAACCACTGCTTGACTGAACATGATTTTTGACCCATAGATTTGCCGTGGTACACACTACACAAGCAAAGAAAAATGGCTTGCAAGAAATTTCATAAAATTTTAATAATGTGTGTACATTATAATAAGAGAGCTCATTATAAAATGCAAACTTTTAAGACAATGTGTTTTGTTTTGCGCAATTAATCAATCAACTGATGGTGAAATTGGTTTATTTAAGCTGAAGAATAAGTTTGATTAAAAATGATCTTCTCTAAAAAGAATTAAACGGACAATTGAGTTACGCAACGGTTTACTGTGTGAACAAACATACATATTAAAAACCTGATGGTTTACGGGAAAGCCCCATATTCATAAATAACCTACAATTTGTACATATCCTACACGTTGATACAGAGTATATAAGATTCGACCTGGCCGAATATAGCACGCTTTCTTGTTATTATATATGTCTATGTACGTATGTTTTTGATATATTAATGTTTATGTTTCTTGTTTGTTTTTTTTCAAATTTTTAGCGAATGGTTCATATCAGCCTGGCATGGAACCAAAAAGACAACGTACCGCCTACACACGCCATCAAATACTTGAATTGGAAAAAGAATTCCATTACAATCGCTATTTAACCCGCCGAAGACGTATTGAAATTGCCCACACATTAGTGCTGTCGGAGAGACAAATTAAAATTTGGTTTCAAAACCGACGTATGAAATGGAAAAAAGATAATAAATTACCCAATACAAAGAATGTACGCAAAAAGATTGACGCAAATGGCAATCCAATAACACCGGTGACCAAGAAACCAAAAAGAGTTAATACTAAAAAGCAGGCGCAACAACAAAACCAACAATCACAACAGCCTGTGATAAATGAGGTAAATATTTAACAACAGTATAGAGAGCATTTTATTGAGTTTATGTAAATTTCTCAAGTGTTAAAGGCCTCATTAACTATAAAGTTAAAGTACAATATTAGTGTATTCTATTATTAGTAATGTTTCAAAATTTTTGTAACAAACAAACGAATTGTTACTTCTTATCATATAATACTATATATGCAACATCATAAAAGTGCTAAGACCCCTTAATACAACTTTCTATTATTAATTTTCTTTGTCGCGAATGAAGTTGGCAAAGGTTTTGCTTAAAACATTTGTGTCTTTTAGCTGTATATCCTGAAAGAAAAGCGATTTGTAAGTTATCTGGAAGCTGCTTCGTAACAAGCCGCCTTATAAGCAATACAAGTCAATCTTCCAAATAGACATGTGTCTAAAAATGTTGGCTGGGTTATTGTCAATTTGATAAAGCTGTCATCTTAATCGGGTGCAGTGATGATTGAGCACATCGATAATCAGAGTTAAAAGGAAAGGAAAGGAGATAATAACTCATCAGCCTAAGGTCTATGTTTTTGCGTCAGCACCTATCTTATGAGGCCAAAAAGCCAATTTAGCTTTCAAGATATGCTATAATAAGCTTGTGGCAATATCAACTTTTAGTATGGCATTTTTTAGTATAAGATCTGATGCACTATCAAAAAGTGCAATATTGATGATGACGCGATATAATTGGTTTAAACGAAAAGATTTTAATTGCCTAGTTTCCTTTGTATGATAAAGTTCTTTTAAGAAATTAAATAAAGTTTTAATATTTAAAACCAATCGTTTCATTTGGACATCAAACAGCAACAAGCCAAATTATGTTTAAAAAAATCTGTTTACGTTCCTTTAGTTTTGAATTTTTTTTTAATACCAACTTGTTTAGGCTGATTAATTAAAAACTAGTTCGTTACCTGTCTTCGTAAATAGATAATCCATGAAATAATTTGTATACCCTTTATTACCTTTCTTTTAAATTGCACATCCATTTATTAAATGTTCTACAATCAAGACAAAACATGCTGTGTCATAAATACCATGCATACCTGGTAATAAAATATTTGTGATACGCTTTCTTACAGTAAAATTAAGAAGTTTGTAAACAATTTAATTTTTGTTTTAACTTTATTTTAAACTATTTAATTTTAGATGCTCAACTTTCTATCACTGTAGAACAAACTCTTTAAGCTTAAAGATTATTTTTGCTTGCACTTTTTCTTTATAGTGTTTGCGCTCAGACAGCTTAGAAAGTATGGGTGATGTGAATACATCATTAAATAATCCACCATATATACCAGCAGCAGGTGATGCTGGAAATTTAATGAACCCACAACAAATGCCTTGCAATACGTACAATAATGGATCTCAATCAACGGCAGCACAAAATTCACACGTTAATGTTAATACTAGCAGCGGCAGCGTCAGTAGTAACAATAACGGTGGCAGCATAAATGGAACCAATCCAAATAGTAACAATAACAACAACATAAATAATAACACTCTACACCTTAACAATAATAACAACAACATAAATAATAATAACACAAATCCAATGCAATCCAATCTACATTCACAACATCAACAAGGGCATGCGCAACATACACAAGATTTAATGGCAAACTTACAACAGCACATAAAACAAGACTACGATCTGACCACACTTTAGAATTAAAAAAAAACCCTAAATTCCTTTAATATCAGTTTCAGTTAAATAAAAATTTGTAAATCTGATTGTATTTCCTATTCGTAAATATACATGTATGTAAAATTGAAATGTATGCATGTATTAAAAAGTACCTAAAGCATTTGATAATTTGTAACAAAAAGTGTAGTATTTTAAGTCACCTTGTTTCTATTTAAATGCATTCAAATAAATTCAGAAAATTAAACAGCTGTCGAAACTTCACAGAATTTTTTTTCAAAGCTTAAATTCTCTAAAATAGTTGCAATTTTAACATTTCTCTCAGTGTATTTGTAAAAGAGTTTCGGCCGTATGCAAAAAAAAAACGCAGCTTTGTCAACTGTTGTTAAGCAGATTTTCTTATATGTAGCTGTATTCTTAAGCTTAAAATGCATTCAATAAATTTTTGTTAACTTGGGGTATTTTAAAGTAGGAGTACACTTGCTTTAAACTTACTTTAAAGTGAAAAGTTAGCTCTTTATTTTTGTTTTTCTACGTTTTTTGTGATAAAATTTACCATGTTTAATAAAAACAAAAGTGTGTATTCTTGGAACTTTTATTGAATACTTTAAATTTTATTGCAACAATTGGTAAAGTTACCTGTAATCAAATACAAAAAATAATTTCAGTGTGTAATGTTTTATAGGACTTATAAAACGAGAGTTTATCATTTTTTCATTCGGAAGTCTACGACGCGACGATTTTAATTGCCCAACTTTTTCTATCTTTTCTTTTGAACTTGCTTTTATGTCCACACACGACAATTTCTTCGGCAGTTTTTTTGTTTTGTTTATCTCTTATTTATGTATTAAATTATGCATTTACACACAAAAAAGCGAAACACCGAATGAAAAGCAATGTTAAATGTTCAACTAAAAACAAAACAAAAATTTGCGAAATACTAAACAAAATAATGTAAATAAAGAAAAAGGTTTTAGTACTGTACAAATAATCAAAACAAATAAACACGACTCGTTATTCAAATACTTATTTCACACCAAACAAAACAGATCCCTTTTAATTTGGTTACTTTTATTTGTTTTAACTTATTTAATAAAAATTGTATGTATACAAATTAAAAAAAAAAAGATATTTTATGTTAAATCAAAAAAAAAAATTTTTTTTTTAAAACAATAAACATTTATTTGTAAATATTAATTAAAGTTGAATTAATATTTGTTTTTATACAGCTGTAACTATAAATAAAAAGAAAAGGACTGTGCTGCCAAAGTCAAAACCTTAATTTCGTTAACACACACGTCGGCTAAAGTACTGTTTAGCATAATTTTTATACCCTTCACCAGAGGTGACAAGGGTATATATAAGTTTGTCATTCCGTTTGTAATTTCTACAATATTCATTTGCGACCCCATAAAGTATATATATTCTGAATCCTTATAGATAGGGAAGTCCGTCTATCTGTCCGTCTGTCTGTCCGTCCGTCTGTTGAAATCAAGTTTACTCCTGAGATGTTTGCTGTTGAAAACCAGTAAAATCGCTAAATAACTGATCGAGATATAAGCCAACAAGACAACTACCGTCTATTGAAATCAAGTTTTCTCAGCCCCCCGATGTTGTATGGACGCGTCATTGGTATCAAACGATCAGAAATTAGACATGCCTTTTGAGAAATTAAAAAAAAAAAAATTTTCGAGATATAAGAAAATAAATTTTTTTTCGAGATATCGGCAAAAAAAAATTTTTTTTTTACGTAAATACACGTAAATACACAAATCGAAGTGATTGGTAACAATTGTGTACTTTAAAGCTAAAGTAAAAAATTTGTTTGCATACGGCCGTTTATCTTTCTTGTGTCACTACAAAAAAAAAACAACTATTAACCAACCAAGTGATTATAATGTTATATTTTTTAATCTTTAAAATTTTAGGTTATAAAACAA
>NDXZ01007929.1:0-17506 GCA_003055125.1 Paykullia maculata | reverse complement strand
TACAAAAAATGTATTTATGTCTGTATGTAAATAAACAAACCCATAGCAAAAAAAGTTATTATACCTAATAACTGAATAAAAAAACATTTGTAATTCTTTTTTAATAATCATTTCTAAAACACTAGCCAAGCCGGCTGATTGAATGGTTGACCACAACCATAACAACGGACCAAAACCAGTGTCACACATGCATACATATATATGTGTGTATGAAAAACAGGGGCAGAAACAAAATTAAATCAGTCGCATGCCAAATTGTTGGTGTTTCCCTGTTTAGGCGAATATTTTTTTTTTATTTTACTGTACATTTGTTTGCTTTACTTTGTGTGAATGAGAGTGTGTTTTTTGCGCTCACTTATTTAACCATTAAAAAATTGCAAAAAAGAATACACAAAAAGGGAACAAAAAAAACACCCCATGGTTGGGAAAAATCATTGATTGTTAAATTGGTAAGAATCTTGAATGCATGTGGGTCGGTCTGTTAGTGTGTTCGATCTTTTTTGTGTATTTCTGTTCTTTTAATTCGTATGCTTTTTTTAGCACAAATCAAAACATTTATGTATGTATGTACATATGTACTTATGTATGTATATTTTAATAAGCCTTTACACAAATTTTTTTATGCTTTTGTAACACATTCGTTCACACACTCATACACAATCAATGAAAATAAGACAAAAAGAAAATATTGATAAAAGAATCCACAATTAAAGTATCTACAAACATACATACATACATATGTATGTAGGTATATGTAAACATTTTTTGTTTAAATTTTAAACTGTCGTGTGGCAAAAGATCTTAATTTATGACCTGCAATAAAATTTGATTTTTTTCGGGTTTCTTTTTGTTTTATGTAAAAAATAGGTATAAAAAGAAAAAATTGTACTATTGTTGTGTTAGTAGGACTATTTAGTCAATAGGAATGATCGCGATTAGTACAATATTTAGGGCCGTTTTCACAAATTACCAGTACTAAAAGTTAAAATGTTATGGAAACAGCCATTTGTACATACATACATACATACATATCAGTAGGTATAATAACTTAAATCAATGCTTTTTACCTTTGTGTATGTTAGCGCTATCGCAAACAGTGGAACTGTCCGATAAAATATTTGAGGTAAGTTGGGGGTAATTGCATGGCACTTATACCAGATTGAGAATCCTGGTTAAATAGCACCCTATGACAGAGACGTGTTGCTCCACAGATGATCCTAAATTAGGAGAACGAACATGAGAGAGCTTTTTCTGAGAATCCGGAGACCAAGACCTACTTTCGTCTTCCAGCCTAAATTACGGAATGTTTGATCTCTCTCAGGTCCAACAAACAGAAAGCAACAATTGCAGGGATGCAGGAAAGACATTGAATCGATGGAACATTCAGCCCTACTATGGTTTTCATTGTTGTGTCGATTGTTGTCAAATACGACAGAAAAACGACAAAGGTATCATTTCTTTAACATTGACGTATATTTTACATAATACGAAAAACTTAAAAACGATTACGACAACAGCAACAACTTTTAGACTCAGTTTGTAAAACGATGATTGGCGGTTTTTTCTGCCGAATCCCTTTTGACTATTTGTTTTTAATAACAATTTGGTAAGTTGTTCAACTTGTCAGAGTTTACTGATGTGAACTGAAGTGACAACTTTCAATCTTATTTAAAAACCTAATTTGTGGTAAGGCAATTTCGCATTAATTTTTTTTAATTAGAGAGATTATTTTAAATCACCACTCCAAAAGATATTTCGCCGCTTTTTTTACCTTCTGGTACACAAAAAAAATATCGAGCCAAGGCAAAATCTTTCCTCTTCTTTAAATTAGCTTGTCTTAGTAAAGGAACTTTTCGAACTTTTCTTCGCCGGCCCGTTCGGGATGACACAACATTCCCAATTTCAGTTAAAATTGCCTTTAGCACTTAAAAGAGTCTCGTTTACCTAAAGTTACTATGTACATATGTACATATATGGATAACAGTAGGTGGAAAAGTTTTTTTACTTGCTCCTCGTCTTTTAATATTTTAATTTGATATTGATTAGTTTTTCATTCGGGATTTTCTGGGTTGCCGCCCCTATTTTGGAAAAGAAATTCCGGGAAATTTGTTCAGAAATTCTCGTGATTTTTTTTTATTTATTTGGTTACGGCAACTTCGTATGCACATGTTTCTTGATGAAAGTCGTTATTCATTTTGAGAATGCGATGATGATGATGCAACTAATAATGTAATTCCAAAATGTAAGGCAATGTCTGATTCTCTTAAATTTCCAGTTGTTGAAAGAAGAAAAGTAAAATTGTACACTTTTTAATTTTTATAAAGACCCAGATTTAAAACGAAAATAATTTGTTTCCACTTGCTTACAGAAGCTCAATAAAAAGCCTTTTTGGATTAGATTCTGGAAACGCAGTAAACACTATTAATGGAAAAGATGGCGACAAAAGTCCAAGACTACCATTTTGTGAAATTTTGAATGCAGCTAACGTCATCCTTCGTGATTTTGTCTAAGACCTTTTTTAAGAGACTCTAAAATATGTACATCCTAAGCAATAAAATATTTTTATTATTTATACATATTTAGTTATTTTTAAATCAATATTTGAAGAAATTCATATATTTTTTTTTAATACTCTAACGTAAAATTAACATTGCACAGTCTTCATTCAATTAGCAAGGTTTTTTTTAACAAAGGTTTATTCATATACATAACATAAAAATTATAACATGACACATTTGTTTCCATTAAGTTTTGTAGTTTCGTAAAATATATACATTAAACTAAAAAAGAAACATTAGTTTCGAAGTACATAAATTGTTTCTTATAAAGCACAAGGCACAAACTTCAATTTTGTGCTCACTCCACAAAAACCCTTTGTGGCACTTTGCACAAACAACGTTTGGCTTTTTTTTTGTTTTAATGACAGACAAATTGGGCATTTCTTCCTTTTTCTAATTGTTTTTTTTTTTAAATTATATTTTCAGAATCTGTGGAGTTATTTATGATTTAGGCTGACTTTGGATATCATTTCTGACAGTGGAGGTTATTGTTGGCATATCAAGCCTGTCGGTATTCAGTTAATATTTTATGAGTCCCGAAAAAAGGTTTTTTGTAAAATTAGCGCGGCTTAGATGCTTTTGGCCACCTTAAAACATATTGTGCGAATAAATTATACATATGTACATACCTATATTAATAAAAGATTTATTCGAAATTCTAAAAAATTGACTTAACGGCCACCTGTTAGTTTTGCTTGAATGTATCAACTCCTCCTTTGGTACTATTATACAACTCCACCATGATGGGTATATTTATGTTGGGATTGATAGTGCCCTGTTCGTTACATGATGATAGGAGATAAACAATTTTGCTTGGCTTTGGCCTGTTAAATAAAAGGGTTAAGATATTGTAACAAAACGGAAGTCGAACAAGATGAATCCGTTGCTCTTGCATTTTGCTTGACTTCTGTGTCACAGCCTATTTTGCTTTCGAATTCATCGTTGTTGTCACTCCAGGAAAGGAAATGCTCAAGCTCTTAATCTTAAGTGAAATATGGTAAAACTAGTTATTCGTACTAGAAAATATACCGAAAAAACTGAGTTACAAAAACGTCATCCTTCGTCAATTTAACTACGGCAAAAAATTAAAAGCGAATAAAACGCTTACGATGTGCGCAGTTCGCTACACGTCTACATCCATTTACAGCTTTCAAGTGGCTAACGCTATACGAAAAATGAGACCAAAACAAACAAAAAAAATTCGAAAATAAAATTGCGCGTCGTCGTTTTGACGAAGGGTGACAGTGCAGGGTTAATAAAATTAGAAACAAGCTGTAAATGCTTATTATGTACTAAAGCCCTATGTTTAGCGTAAGCCAAATATTGAGTTTTAGCCTCATAATACTTGAACTATGGTCAAGCATGAGGGAAGGGTCGGTGATGGTGTAAGGGATGCGTTTCTTGCGTTTCTTGCGCTGCAGGAGTAGGGAAGATTAATTTTAGAAAGGTTAAAATGAGCACAAGCATTAAAACTGTTTCTTATTTTTGACTGTTCCATTATGCGTTTGACATAAAATTAGTTTGTGTTGTTTGTGTTCTTTATTTAAAAAATAGTTTTGAATAAAACATGTATTAAAGGTACATTGTTTTAAAGGTGTTTTAATAATCTACAACTCTGTATTAAAGTTTTTTAGAATTATGTAATTTCTTTTTCGTCAAAAAATTGGCATTTGAATAATCTCATACCTACTGTTCCATTATACATTTGAGTCATTGTATATCATCGATGCGTATGTATATCATACGATGCAAGCTATACACACTGGTCATACATTTATTAATCAAGCGGTATCGTGTATTGGCCGCTTCTAGAAATGTACTTTGTGAAAAAAGAAGAAATAGTACCTACCAAAATTTACTAGTAATAAAATTTTATTTTTTAAGGCGTAAGGCAAAAGTGATTAAACTATAAAGTATTAAATCAAATAAATCATTAAAAAAATATAATCAAAACATAATACCTCTGTACCTATAAACAAACAATAAAATTTTTTATACATACACATATATGTATGTATGTATGTATGCAGGTACATAGATACCTAATATGGTTTATAATTAGGCTGACCATTCGTACTGATTTTTTTATCAGCTGTGCTGATTAAAATACATATGTGTGTATGTACTTATGTAGGTATTGTACTGATTGTTTAAAAAGTACTGATTGTACCGATTTTTCAAGTTTATTTGATTTTGTAATTTTTTTTTTTTTGTATTTTATAAACTCAAATAAAATATGTAAAACATAATGGTCCATAGGTATTCATAGTTACAAACTAAAGTCGGTTCCTTATGAAAACTTCCTTACTTTAAAATAAAAACCTCTTATTAATTAACTCTTTTGCTATTATAGTCAAAAATAAAGATATTTTAAAGTAAACCAGATTTAAATGGGTGACACATCAAATAGTAAAATGTTTTTATACAAATTATAACAAAATATGAGCAAGTGGGAACTCTGCTCAGCTGGTTTTAAATATTTTTGAAAAATAAAATATTAAAACAAAAATTAGAAGTGTCAAACTTTTAAAAGAATTTTATTTTTTTTTATAAAATAATGAAAAAGAAACGAAAAACCCAAAAAATAGACAACAAAATTTTAATGAATAAATAAAAAAGTTATGGAAAGTGATTCGGGCTGCTGTTTTTTTGCGAAAACCTGCTGACTTTGTGTTTTAAGGTAAGTTAAAAACAGCTTCACTTATTTTTAAACTTAAAGCCGACTTTTACGCTAAAAGTATACATTTAGTCGTCTATAGTACACCAAAAGCATACTTTTTTCAAAAGTGTACTTTGCGACAAAACCATCCGCATCCAACTTCACCTCCTAACGCGCTTTCAGTATCTTATACGGCTAGTAGGTATAGTTAAAAACATGTCAAACCGTCTAGGCGAAGTTGTTAAACAAAATGGTTATCCCACAAAGTACCTGTTAAATTTAAGTGGGTTTAAGGTTTTTTGATGTAGGCCATTTGTTACTAGTAAATGAAAACCGAATATTAATGACGCTTGATAGGTATTTTCTGTAACTTGAATAAATTTAATTTTTTTAGAATTGTTATTGTTTTTTTTTTAATTAAAATGTGAATTCCCAAAAACCTAAAAAATTCTTTATACCTACCTAGGTAATAAGAAAACAATTTGTTTAAAAATGAACTAATATTAGTTAAAATTCGTGCACTTGAATAGGTAATAACGTACATATGTATGTACATACAGTGCACACGGGAAAACGTCAACACTAGTTTACGTCAACATCCCAAAACGTCAACCCTTAATTTTTTAATTTTTTCTACTCTAAAACGTCAACCAAACCACAAAGCTCTAAAGCGTCAACTTTAAATAAACCAAAATTTTGAATTTAGCAACAGTTAAAATACACAGTTTTGATCACACACACACATTTATTTTATGAAATTAGTTCAGAAATTTGGGTTTTCCCCTTATAAGTATGTATGTAGAATAGAAAATAAATTACATCTCTATGTGTTGTCCTTTTTATTTTCATTTGCTTTTTTGTTCTCGTAAGTATCACATAACCAAACTGTGCTCAAGACAACCGAAAGTATATGTACATATTTGAAATGTGATCTCTTTTAAAATGTGTTCCTTTAGTTTTAGTTAGGCTGAAAGCCTTTTTTGTTCCTTTTTTGTATTTGTTTATGTTTCGTTTTAGTTTATAGTCAATAAAAATGTTTTAAAGCACACTATCAATATGTTTTTTATTAAAAGTTTATACATTCATAAACGTCAACAATTTGTTAAACGTCAACACCCGCGGTTTTAATTAGTTGACGTTTTCCCGAGCGCACTGTACATGCATACATATGTATGTATATGATAGGCACCTATATAAAAAAAACGAATATTAATGACACTAACTGTAAGTACATATTTTTATAAACAGGAATTGCTTATTGCAAATAAATTTATTTAAAATTAATTAATTTACATTGTAGAAACAATTTATTTAGGTATGTACCTATGTATTTGTTTTATTTATTCGAGTTTTTTTTATATTTTCTTCATTCTTTAATTTTTATTTGCAACAGCAACCAAGTGCCATAATCGAAAGCATTATTACATACATACATACATACATACATATCCATATAGGTATGCATATTTTTTTGTTTTATTATTCATGCCTTTTTTTCATTATTCACTCCACTCGTATAAAAAATAGTATACATACAAAAAAAAAACTTGTCAGAATAAAAACACAAAAAGAAAAGATGCATAAAAAACTGTAAAGACAACGATAAAAAAAGAGAATTGAATATAGTGAGTGAGGGAGTCTCTTTTTTTTCTACTCGTTTAATTTGCGCGCGGTTAGGCGAAATTTGTACAACAACACATTATGTATGAATAGGCAGGCATATGTAAACAAAGTAGAAATTTCGTTTAGATCAAACTAAAAAAAAACGGCAGCACGGCAATAATTATAAGTATTGACAAGTTTTTATAAAAATTCAAATAATAAATAAAAGCTCCATATGTACGTAAACTTCTGAAAGTTTTGCCAAAAAAAATTTAACTTAGATTCAAGTTTAAAATACATTTGTATATACCTACCTACTATGTATGAAAGTGTAAATAAATAATTATTTTTAAAAGATGCGCGTGTTTTATCCAGAATAAATCATTTGCAAAAGTGGCCTAATTTTAAAGATACATAACTAATGGACAAGTTAAAGAGCTTTAAAGTAATAATGACTTCACAAACTCCCTATTTGTAAGCGAGGGTGGTAATGACTTATTTAAGTTCATATTTGTAAGCGAGCGGGGTAAGTACTTACCTACAATGACATCGCCGTGTTAAAGTAATAAGTTAAAATACCAAATGGTGGGTAGTGTAACTACAGTATTTTAATGGTTTAAACTCATTACAAAGCAATGCAAGTTATTGCTAGGATATTGTGTGAATAATTTTGTTCCCATGAAAATTGATACAATATTTAATATTTCTTTCTAAATAATTTATCTCGGTTAAGTTTTTTTACCATTTATTATTACTTTATAACTTAATAAATATTTTCTGTAAAAAATATAGTGCAAAGTTTTTTTTCTTAAGGAGATATAGGTAGCTTGATATTTATAAAGCAAATACATGTATGAATAATTTTGTCCGGCTCTGTATGTATGTATATGTGGAAGTCATGTAGCTAGCTTATATTTTTATTTGATTTAATTTATAGTCAAAGTTTATTTTTTTTTAAATTAATGCCTACCTGAATCTCTCTTTGTTGAAGATATGGTTTTAAAATTTGGTGTTTTCCTGTCAATACCTATAACTTTGAAAAGTTTGTGAATCTTTCACCTTTAGTGAAATTAAGAAATATTCCCTTGCTTACTATAACGCGAAATAGAGATATTTTTCTGCTTACGCCGACTTAATGTACATAAATAGTAAAGATGTCATTTTGATATTTACATACTTTAATAAACAGTAACGTTTTCTATCCCTTGTTAAAAAACCAGGTGCGGATCCAACGTAGAGAATAAAAAGAATATCCTTCAACACAAAAGGAAAAAGTTAAATATTTATTTCATTAATTAATGTTGTTGATTGAGTTTAATATAATACATAAGAGGTATTCGTTTAATCGCCTATTATACCTCTTAAGCTTTAAATATTATATGAAAGTTGAGGAGGTATAAGAGGCATTTAAGCAATGAAACGAATACCCTAATGTTTTAATTGAAGTTAATGTTTATTGTTCAGATTTGTGTTTTTTAATTACATAGTCAGGGTTTACACGAGAAAACAATTGGAAGGGAAACATTTATTTTGTTTTTGTTTTGTTAGTAAATTACGGGAATACGATAATGATACAAATTTCCCACCCGTAACTTGCTACCAAACAAAATGTTTTTCTTCCAATTGTTTCCTCTTGTAAACCCCGACATACATTTTAACATTTATTTTTAGTAAACTGATTAAATTATGTGTTTTATACCTATAAGTTCCTTCAAAAAGCTAATTCATACAGCTTTGTATTTGTGATCTATGTAATCCCTAAACCGGGTAGGAACTCTGTTCACACGGATATGAGATCTACAAATATTGTCATACCTGAAAATGTGCCAACGGACTGACAAAAACAAATTTGCTTCAAACGAACTGACGATTTTATTGTCAAACAATGGTCTGACAATAACTTTACGTAACGTTGTTGCAGATAATTATTAGGCCCGTTGGCAGTCATTGTTAGATTTAATGCACAAACAAATTAGGTATGCATTGAACAAATTGAAAAAATGTTTTTGCCATAATGCTACGGGAAATATTTTAAATCCCTATGATTTGTTAAATCAATTTACGTAATTTACAAAATTTAATAATCTCAATACCCTAAACGCATATACGACTGCGGCTACACAACTACACGTGTATAATGTTGTCTATGTGTTCACAACATAGATATTTTTTAAATATACATTAGCTTAGTCGGTAAATACCTATACTAAATCCTTATTTTTTTAGGAGAGACAAAAAAAACCAGACTTTTTTTGGGTTACCTTTTTATACCCTTCACACACACACATGTGGTGAGGGTATATATAGGTTTGTCATTCCGTTTGTAATTTCTTCAATATTCATTTGCGACCCTATAAAGTATATATATTCGGGATCCTTATAGATAGGGAAGTCGATTTAGCCATGTCCGCCTGTCCGTCTGTCCGTGTGTATGTTGAAATCAAGTTTACTTAGCTCCCATATGTTACCTAGGGTTGTATATGGTATCAAACTTTTGGAAATGCTTTCGAGAAAATCGGTATTGAAAACTGGCAAGATCCATCAATAACCGGCTGAGATATGTCTTTTGGGGAAATTTAAAGAAAAAAACTTTCGATTTTTAACAAAAAATTTTTTTTCGAGATATATGTAGGTATATTAGCAAAAAAATTTTTTTTGTTTTTAATACAAAAATGATTATATTGGAAAGAAAAGCAAAAAAAAATATTTGTGTATTTTGAAAAAAATTTACTAATATACACACATAGAGAACGTAGTGAAGGGTATATAAGATTCGGTATAGCCGAATATAGCGCTCTTACTAGTTTTCTTTTTTAATTCATCTTTTATCAAATATGTACCAATAACCGTAGAATTCCAAGATAAAGCTTGTCCAGGCTTATAGGCTCTTCTGGAACATATTTTTTGCGATTTATGATTTTCTAATTTTAATTTTTATACCCTTCACACATATGGCAAGGATATAGGTATTGGTTTGACATTTCGTTTGTAATTTCTACAATATTCATTTGTTACCCTACAAAGTATAGGTATATATTCTGGATCCTTATAGATAGGGAAGTCGATTTAGCAATGTCCGTCTGTTGGTTGAAGTCAACTTTTCGTAGCTCCCATAGGTGACCCAGGGTTGTATGTGGTATCAAACTTTTGGAAATACTTTCGAGAAAATCGGTATTGAAAACTGGCAAGATCCATCCTTAACCGTTTGAGATATTCCGAATAACTTGGTTGCTACTGTTAAAAATGGCGGTGGCACCGTTATTGTTTGCAGTGCTGCCGCAGATTCTGGGGTCAAAAATTTGCTAAGGGGAAATATGGATCGTTATCAGTATAAATCCATTCTGGAACAAAATATGATGCCTTAATGCTTAGCCAGAGTTGGATTTTTCAACAAGATAATGATCTAAACCACACCGCCGAAATTTTTAAGATACCTATAAGAAATTGCTAAATCCTTATTAAATCAGCTGAACAGCCACTTAGTGGTAATTTAGAAAAACCGTGGTACAGTAACCCAATAAAATCTACATAAGTAGGTAGTACATAGTTATGCATTTTGAAATATTTTTTTTAATAAAAAAAAGACTTAAAAATACCTATCACAAATAAGTGAACATACAGTTTTTTTATACCTACCTTATTTTATAAAAATTGACAACCTTGAATTTTGTTACTGTTTTATATGTATATGTAGGTACATACATATTTAAGTATTTGCTGTAATATCACACAGTAAAAAATACTTTAAATTTGTTTGTTATATTTCTTCAAAATTGCTTTTAAATTGCTGTATGTACACTTTATTGTGCTACTGTATATAAAAGTGCCAAAATGGCAAGCCTTAGCTATGCTATTTCGGCGGACTACAGAAAGAAAAAAATTTAAAAACGAACACAGCAACAAAAACTTTCTGCAAAAATTTTTTTTATTTCGTGTGCTCCCTCACAAACAAACATACATACATCTACACGTCATATACAAAAGCCAAATCGAACACGAACAAAAAATGAACCGAAATCAAATACACTAAAGTGGACACAAGACGTTAAACAGACAACGGAGGCGCTAACGTTGAAAGAAGTGAGAAAAAGAACAGAAAAAAACTAATAAAACGAATAAAAAAAATAAAAACAAGACATAAAAAAATTTTAACAAAAAAAATTACAAGAAGCAATAAAGATCATAAAAATCCTATATAAAAATTAAAATAAAAAAAGAAAGAAAAATAAAAAAGAAACGTGAATTAAAATTCAAAAGTAAAACACACAAACAAACACGTACGTACAAAAAATTCAAATTAAACAGTTTTTATGAGAGAAAAGAAGACAAAAAAACTGTATTGTTGTTGCTGAGGTAAATAACACGAAACAACAGTGATGGCCAATAACACAAAATATATTACGGGGGAGGAAAATTGTAAATTGTACAATTTTTTGTAGGTTCATAAATTCATTACATTGTTTGCCGAAATTCTTAAAGCTTTGATATTATAAAAACGTTTTCCTTTTTTTTTAAAAGAAATTAATATCCTAACCTTAAAATTATAAGCCATTAGGTCGATACAGAAGTAGAGTTTTAAAACTTCGGAAAGCCACAAATATTAAGGTATCTGGAATTTTGTCAAACATCTAAATTTAAAATACAAAAAATTATTTTTTATTAAGAATGGAATTGTTCATAATTTTTGTTTCTTTTAAAGAAAAGTTAAAAAAGTATTTCATTTTATAGCCTTAAACAACAAAATATACCTACACAACAAAATTTTTACAATTGTTTTCTGAAATAAAACAAGGATTAGTTTTCCAATCTCAACTTGTTGGTAGGTATAAGTGAATTTTTTCAGATTGCATGCTTTATTTTATACATGTTTTACATATTTTTTATGCAGAAAATAAAACAAAAAACCTTAATTTCTGGTCGAATAACAAAAGTTAACTACCTATTTAAAATGTAATTTTTTTTAAATTTAACTTTTAATCGCAGGTCAGGTTGAATGTACAAAATATTATAAAAATATGTTTTTACACAAACATAATATTAGTGCCAAATTTGTAAAAACTTAATATTAAAAAAAACTAGTTTTAGATAATCTTTTGAATTTTCTAAAAAAAATTTTAAAGTAGGTAGGTACCTACTTATAACGAGGTAGGTAAGTATTTCGACTTTTAAAAATATAGGTATTTTGCTGATAATAATTGTAAGATTTCATAAAAAATACAAGGTTTTTTTAAACTTTTAAGTTAAAAAATATATTAGATTCCAATACATAAAAAAATTATACATTTTTACTTTATTTTCTTTAAAATTTCTCCAGAAAATTTTATTAATTTGAACCCAAACAAATATTTGTTTAACCTCAAAAGTACATATTGTACCCTTGGCCCAACTCTGGAACAAAATGTTAAAATAAAAAAATTATATGAATAATTTAGACTTTTTTATAATACGATTAAATAAATAAAAATATAAACTAAAAATAAAGAATAAGCAATTTAAATGTTTGTAAACAAACCGAATTTATTAATTTTAATACAAATAAACAAAAACATTAAATACTAACCGATTGTTTGGGCTGCAAACAGTAGTTAAAAGGCGGTTTTTAACACGTGTTCCCTTTTTATTTCTTCCAAGGGGGTCCACAAAAAATAAAGTAATCCAAAATTTGTGAATTTTTTAAAATTTTTATTCTTAAAAGCAGGTACCTTAACTAGTAGAAGGTATTTTTTTGTAAGAGAGCCCAAAGAAGTATTTAAACTTTTATTGATTTTTCTTTTACCGTTCATTAAAAATTGGTACTTTTTTGTTTTATTTTCTTAAAAATTTACATTCAAATTTAGCATTTTGCTGGTTAATTTCATTTAAACTAATTTTCAATTACATACATATGTACATGTTTCACTTTTTTCATTAGCAAATATGCTTTTTTTTATTTGCGCTCATTTTTTGCACTTATTTATAAATGGGCAAAAAAAATTCGTCACTTGCAAAAATTTTTTACAATTTTTTTTATTTCGCCTCTTTCTTCGGGTTTTTTTCGAAGCAAACGACGAAAACAACGATGAATTAAAAAAGCAAGCATACAAAAAATGGCCGCGCACCAAAAATATACACTTGATTTAATTGTATCTGAAAAATAATTCTTTTTTCTTCTACTTTTCTTCTTTTGTTAACATTTTTTCTTACAACTTTATCATTAAATCATTTGCAATAATTTTTTTCTTATAAACACTGATATTTATTTTCATTATGTTTTCCTCTTTATTCTTTTACAAAATTCCAAATAATTTACTCTGTACTTTTTTCTTGCTATAAAAAACAACAGTTTTTTCTTATGTTTTAAACTGGCGTGTCCGTCCGTCGTTTACAAATTAATTCAATAATGTTCATCACGGCATAGCAAAAACTGAACTGTCAGCAGAGTAGCAACAAAAAAATCTTTTGAAGAGTAATTGAATTTTTTGCCTACGCCAAATCCCGCTCTCAGTTACGCGCGAGAAGTATTGAAATGAAAAAGTAATAGTTACTTTCCGTTATTCACAAGTGAGTTAAAAGAGTCTAGCTACATTTACCTCATTTTAAGTTCTCTCATTTATTTCTCACTATCTATTTTTTTTATCTTTTTTTTTTGTTGTTGCCGCAGTTCTGCTTAAATTTTTGTCGTCGCGGTTGTTATGTTTGTTTTTTTTCCGTTGTGTGTGTGTGTGAATTTTTTGTATCTCGTTAGTGCTGCCATTTCAGTACTTTAAAGACTCGATTTAGTACTTGTTAATAACAAAAAGTTATTTTAAGGTGCATATTGCACTCGGTAAGATAGGGGTACATAGGTATATAAATGAACAAATACAAATTAAATAAACTCCGTAAAAAAGCAACATTTTTCTTCAAAAGCAATATATCTTTATATAATGTTATCGATATATGTACGTATCTGATATTCCTAAGTTCATAAAATAACACATAATAAATTATTTATTTAGGCAAATAAAACAATTCTACAACTTTGATTTTAATACCCTTCACACATCCCTGCAGATAACGAGACTAGTCCATATATGCATGTAAGGAGTAGTCCCTAAAGGAGTAGAAGTACTCCAAAACTACTCCAAATATATGGTTAAAACGTGGTTCGTATAACATTACGATGTCCTAGGACTGGACCATATAACCCAGTTTATCATTGCTCCATGGAGTAATCCGGTGTAATGATAAAAATGATAAATATTGAAAACATTTAAAAAAATTCTATTATCTTTTTATATTTACAATAATAATAATTTTTTAAAGTTTGCTATGTTGAAATACAACCATTTTTCATATCATGGTCCATAACTACACTACATTGGACCATAATGTAACTACTCCATTTGAACTATAATGGACTAAGTAGCCCAATATTATATATAGGTTTGACATTCCGGGTATATATAGGTTTGACATTCCGTTTGTAATTTCTACAATATTCATTTGCGACCCTTTAAAGTATATACAGTAAAATCTTTTTTTACACGGTAGGTACGTTCCTAAGAAAACCGTGTAAATCAAAACCGTGTAAAACAAGTAAGAGCGCTATATTTGTCTGGGTCAAATCTTATATACCCTTCACCATGGGTAGTGAATATATTTTTTTAAATATATCTGTAGTATATCTTAAGGCTGAAAAAAAATTTTTTTTGTGTAAAAAAAACTTATAAAAATAAACGAGGCAGTCGTCTTTTTTTGCTTATATCTCAACCGGTTATTAATGGGTTTTGCCAGTTTTCAATACCGATTTTTCCGAAAGTATTTCCAAAAGTTAAATATCACACATAACCCTGGGTGACCTATTGGAGCTACGAAAACTTGATTTCAACCAACACACGAACAGACGGATATGTAAATTTGGGGATCTGTTCCACAACATTAAAAAATCGTGTAAAATAAAAAAATACAATTATTTTCTTAAAAAACCGTGCAAAAAAGTGATATTAAACTCCATTAAGTAATAATAGAACAAAACAGTCCATATTTATTACAAGAAAATAAATTTAGTTTACAGTTTAAATTTAATCCATAAGTACAAAAAAATAAAAAATAAAAAAAGCCAAATCTTATATACCCTTCATTACGTGTATATATGTATGTGTAAAAATTTTTTTTTGCTTATATCTCGAAATTTATTTTTTTTTTAATTCCCAAAAAGTCATGTCTATAAACCAAAAGAGACGACTACCTATTTTTTTTTTTTTTTTACTCAAAAATGATTATATTTTTGTGTAAGACAGCCTTTTGGGGAATTTCAAAAAAAAAAAATTCCGAGATATAAGCAAAAAAAATTTAACAGATATAAGCAGAAACATTTTTGTGTAAAATTTTTTTTAGAGAAATTTAAAAATTAAAAAAAAATTTCGAGATATGTACAAGCAAAAAAAAAAAAAATTTTTTTACACATACATACATAGGTACATAAATACACGTGGTAAAGGCTATATAAGATTTGGCACAGCCAAATATAGCGCTCTTACTTGTTGTTTTTTTTAAAACTAACCTAATTAAAAAGGCTCTGTTTTGTTTAATGTGAAATAAGTTTTTGAATAACGAGCCGTGTTTATTTGTTTTGATTACTTTTACAGCACTAAAACCACTTTCTTTATTTACATTGTTTTGTTAAATGTTTCGCAAGTTTTTGTTTGATATTTTTAACAGTCTACTTCTTAAAGCGATATTTTTTATTGAATTAATCGTCCCAAATGAAAAAAAATTATCAATTCTCGATAAATAAGTTCTATAAAACATTACACAATGAAATTAGTTTTTGTATACCTATAAACAATTAACTACACCAATTCTTGTAATAAAATTTAAAGTATTTATTTTAAATTCAAAAAATACACACTTTTTTATTGTTTTTATTAAAAGTGTTATAATTTTATCACAAATAACGTAGAAAAACAAAAGAAAAAAGCAACTATTACACTTTAAAGTAAATGTACTTCTACATGAAGGCATTTTAAGCTAATAATCTAACTACAGTTGATAAAGCTGTTTTCATTTTTTATTGCATACGGCCGAAAATCTTTACTTAAAGAAAATCTACCGGGTGTGTTTTTAACCAATGATTAATTACTCTCAAAAATATTATACAATTTTACTGTAAAAGCAAAATGGTAATGTTTGGCAGTCAGAAGAAATCTATTTTAGGAATATCAAAACGAAACATAAAAACTGGGAATCCTGTGTGACTGGCAGCCCTTTCTTATATTTTTCTGTGGTCCAACAAAGCAACAACAAAAAATTCATGTAAAGCAGTTTTTTGTGTATAACTTTTTTGTTGGATATTTCGTTGTGTGTGAGAAGTTGTTAGTGTATAAGATAAAGTGGAGGCTGCTCTGCTTACGTTCACCGGCATTTTTTTTACATTTTTTGTTGTATCTAGTACATTTACACTCCTTTTTTGCTTGTTCATTAAAAAATATGTATGTATGTATATAAGTTTTGCTGCTGTGATTTTTTTTGCTGAGTTTTTGATTCCGGTTTTAAAATAAAAAAAAGTATGTTTACTTTTGTTGTTGTGGATTTTTTATTTATTTTTTATTTTGACACGATTTTTTGCCATGTTTTTTTTTGTTGTACATAGGTAGTTATAAATATTGTAGGTATTAAATAAATTTTGACCAACAAATTAAAAATGTGTTTTTTGAACTAGTAATAAATCAAATTGAGAATAAATTATTTGCATAGGTACATACATACATATGTATGTAGGCACCTACATACATATTTACAAAGATATGTATGTATGTATGCATGCAGGTATGTACCCTGCAGCAAATGTCGATTGTGAAACAGTACTGTTCACTATTGACTTTGTCACCAGGACTACTGACAAATTATACCCCAGACAATGCATTTTGCTATAGACATTTAACATGTGCTTGTCATGGAAAATCTACTAGTGACCTTAGAACTATTGACTAGGTAGTTCTTATGGGACCATATAGAGACATGAGAACCAAAGATTCACTAGTAAATTTAATTGACACTGGTCTACAATATTTTAAGGGATAGAGCAAAACACATATGCTCATTTTCTTTTTCATTATTATTAATTAGAAAAAAGTTATAGGCAAGGCGAATTAATATCAGGTGGCCTCAGTTCGGAGAGGATTTTTTTTATATGAAGTTTCACATTATCATGACGAAGAAGAGAGAGAAAATTATTTTTTATGTATGGAGTTTGACATTATAGTGACGAAAAAAAATAATCAGCTGATTAACTGAGGCCACCTGATATATATTCGCCTTGGTTATAGGTATACCTACATACATACATATGTATACTAAAAAATAAACAAACAAATTATACCTATAACTATAGGTATTTAGTTTAAAGTACATTACTTAAAACTATAATTTGTATATAACAGTCTTTTTGGTATTTTCTTTAACATTTTCGTCATTATGCACCTTGCCTTTTGAGCTGTTGCGGCTATGTTGCTTGAAATATTTCTTTTTTTTTCGCTGATCAACTGCTCTTGAAGTCGTATCGGGAAAATCATTTGATGTTGATTTAACATCTAATTTTTGGAAAAAAGTTTATTTCATCAATGGTTTTTTAGAAGGATTTTTTTAAAATATTTCTACCTACATATGTACCTGTAATAGCTGCAAGCACGTTGCTAAAGTCCCGTAGTTCTTTTTTTTTTTTTTT
>NDXZ01007928.1:5533-16288 GCA_003055125.1 Paykullia maculata | reverse complement strand
ATTCGGCATAGCCGAATATAGCGCTCTTACTTGTTTTTGTTTAGTTTTGAAAAAAGCTTACATTTTTGTTGTGTTAAAAAAAGGCATAAATTGTGAATAAAAACCTTCAGCGAAAATATATTTAATTTAGGAATTTTATATTATTTTTAATATTTGGTTTTTCGTCTATCGTTTCCTATCATAGTTATTTTGAATACTAAAATTGCTAAAATACAACATGTTGTTTGCAACAATGTTTGCATTTTGTGTTTAAATTTATAAGGTAAGCCTAGTATTCTGTTCAATATTTCACATGAAATTCTGTCAAAATACACATAAAAAACTAACGTGAACTTTTCATGAAATAACATATGGGCTAATCCTGCGTAACGCATGCTACATTCGTACGCGTTTTTAGATTAAAATATACAAATTGTTTGGTCTTTCAAAAGAGATACCCTTAACTTTTACGTAGTGCTTAGTAGGATTTTATTTGTACTTTCGAATGGCATAAAACATAATTTTGTAATAGATATTTGTTGTGAAATAATTGATCACAAAGTTTCGTGACGCACGCTACAAAAAACGGAAGTAATTTTTAAGTTGGATTGTGTTTTCGTAATTTTTAGCGAATTTTGCATAATAAAGCACAAAAAACCTAATTCCTTTAAAAAAGATAAATATAGGAGAAATCTAAAATAACTCAATTGGGGGCAAAACAATTTGTAGTTTTTAATTAACAGCCGTGAACCTATTGTGACGCACGTTACATTTTTTCCATGTTATTTTTACCAGATGGTTTCCAATTTTGATAAATTTTTGTGAATGTATGTAGTAAAGCACGTATATTGAAAACGGTTTTATTTTTTTGAATTATTCAAAAATATTGCTGTGGAGCCTTTATTTAAAATGTAATAACTTTTGTTGTGTTAAACAAAAAGTTTTTTTAAATTATATTTAAAAAAAAATTTATCTTCAAACTTTGTAATAACTTTTATACAAAAAACTATTTATATGGTCTAAGTATCATGATATTTTCAGAATGGTGTCTCTACTAGTTTTCGAGATATTGAAAAATATGAAGATGTATGTTTTTTTATTACTTCGTCATACAAACTTCATTGGCTTCGTCACAACACACTTTTTTTTAAAGTTGCTAAAGTTAGATGGCAACATAGGAAAAATGCGAAACAGAGCTTACATTAGTGTTTTTTTAACTCCTAACACCGATAATCCAATAACAATTGCAAAGGGCTTTAATGCAATTTTTGCTAGAATTCAAATCGTGACGCACGTCACAGAAATTAATATGTCTTTTTTTTATTTGTTTAAAAGCAGAATATTAACTTGATTTAAATATATAAAAAACTTTAAAAAAAATGTTTATTCTCCTCACAATATAAAAAAAAAACCTTATTTTTCGTGACGCACGCCACAACGCATGGACCTGACATTTCATAACTAATTTCAATCTTTCCAAAATAGTAAACAAAACATTTTTTTACTGAAATTGAAGAGAATTAAATGAATGTAAATAAGGCCTTTGATCGGACCATCTATATTAATACCAAAGTAATGATATGATCACCTAAAAAAATTTTAGTTTTTTGTATAATTTTAAGAGACCTGAGGTAGGGTAGGATTTGGTAATAATTTTTGCATTAATTGTCATCAAAATAATTGTGTTTTCTTTTATTTATAAAAAATAACATCTAGTCTTATATTTAATTGAAAAAAAATTGAGTAAGATTAATTTGAAAATTTTTTGCTTGGTAGACTGTTTCTGGGATTAGCCCATATACGGCAGTTGTTTCATGTAGAATATATGCGCCGTTTGCTTTCAAAGTAGTTTAAGTGTACTTTGTTTTATATTGAGATATATAAAATTTTGCATTTGAATAGCTGGAGTAACTTCTATTATTATGAAAATTTGTAATAATAGAAACATTAACAATTTTAACAGATTTTTTTTTGAAAATGTTAAATAATAAAAAGTTCATAAATTGTATTCATTTTTATCAATAACTTATTTTTTTGGCAATATGGACTTACACCGTTTTCAAAGAAAACGACTCATATTTGTTTTGTTTACAAATGAAAAGCAATGTTTTTTTTCACGTGGTAGTTCGCTACGCGCAAACTGTCAAGTAGAGTCTAATGACACCGTTTTGACAAATGTTGTATACTTTTATGCAAGAAAAACATCTAAAGTTTATTAAACTGCGAGAAAGATATCATTGTTGCATGTCAAATTTTTCATGTGAAAATATCAATGTTGCCCAACAGATTCCACAAATCCGAACAGAGTACTAGGCTGTACAAAATTAAAAAGGATGTGACTGGGACCAATAACAGCACGCTCATACGATACTTAAGTAGACAATTTTGCGTTTACGTAAAGTTTATTTCAAATAATTTTCTTCTTCATGTTATAATTTTTAAAATATAACAAACTTAATAAAATATTTTTCATATATTTTTTTTAAAGATTATATTTTTTTGGGAGGGTTTACTTTCCGTGTCTATTTACTGTGTATCAGTTGTTTGTTTTCCTACTAGTTTCGCAGTAAGTACCACAATATTTAGTTGTTTTCCTCTGTTGTTCACATCTTTTCTCAGAGCTTTTGTGTTTTTTCTTTCGTTTCTTATATAGTTTTTATTATTTCTTCCTTTGGCTGATTTGTTAGTGGAATTTATGTACTTAAAAGTTTACTTTACTTGCCTCTGCAGCAAAAGAATAAACGCAACAATGCTAAATATATCTTGTTTGTTTGTTGTTTACTTCCCTGCATTTTCCTGCCTAGCATTTCTCAAGAAATGGCAAAAATTTAAACGAATTCTTTGTAGTTCATTGTAACTAAGACTTTGCCTGATGTTGTGCACTTGAAATAAAAGCATTCAGCATTTGAAGAATGCGCTAAAGTTCAGTTTCTTTATGAAGTTGTTTTTTTTTTCTTCAAAATAGTTTTCTAATGAGAAAACGAATAGATATACATGTGTATGTGCTTAAGAACTCGTTTGTATGTATATAAAGATATGTATGTATGTATAAATATTAGAAAAAAACGAGACTCAAAAAATCAATGGATGACAAGTCAAATATTTGTAATTAAAACAAATTCCCATTCAAATGATAATTTTCTTTTTTTGTAAATAATTTGAAAAAAATTTTAAATTATTTAAATTAATTTTTATTTTTACTTTGCGAATACATTGTTATCACAACAGGCTGCTGTAATGTGTTTTACAATTTTTTCTTACTATAAATATTAAAAAAAACCTGGTATCCTGTTCAACAGTTCACGTGAAATGCTGTCAAAATACATATAAAAAAAAACTAACGTAAACTCTTTATTAAAAAAATAATTAATTTGTGAAAAACATTTAGAATGTATCTGGTATCATTTTAAATCAACATGGAATACAATATGAATGGCAGTTGTTTCACGTAAAATATATGAGCAGTTTTCTTTGAAAGTGTTGTAAGCGCTTTTTATATGGAAATATTAAAGGTTTTGCATTTTAATAACTTAAATTGAATTAATAAAAACAATGAAAATTTTTACACATTTTTTTGAAAAGGTACATATATTAATAAAAAATTAATAAATTGTATTAATTTTTATCATTAACTAATTTTTTGTCAATATGGACTTACACCGTTTTCAAAGAAAACGGCTCATATTAATTTTGTTTACAAAAAAAAACAACAACAAGAAACTTTTATGCAAGAAAATCGTCTAAACTCTATTAAATCGCAAGAAAAACATCATTATGGCATGTCAAATATTTTACGTGAAAATCAAGGCGAAGTAATTAAAGGTGGTGTTAAAACAACAGCTGTTTATTTTTTGCTTTACGTAAGTATTTTGTAACTCGATGTGTCAAAACTAGTGTCAGTAATTAAAGTAGTTTTTTGATTATACAGTACAAATTCCTTAATACGGAAACTCGCTAATTCGGACTAACCAGTAATCCAAACATTTCAATTTTTCGAACAGTTTATCAATGTTTCCTCTATAGTGTTCTTTTTCTCAGTAAAATTTTTTCGTTATTTTAAATATGTTTGATTATTAATTCGTACTATCATCATGATTTTCAAATAGTAAGTAATGACTTAGTGGTTATAACTTTAGTTGCTTATTTTTTAAATTTTTTAAGCCTTGTGGCATTTATAAGCACCCAGCTGTAGCAAATTAATCACTAACAATTCAACTTCCTAGTTCCTATTTGGTTTCTTGTTATATTTTGTATATGGTAAGTACATTTGTAAGCGTTGTACATGACTCAAACAATAATAGGTAGTATCACTAATATAACCATTTAACTTTCTTGGTAAGTAAAGCTTTTGCTGGGATTTGAAGTATTTGAAACATAGTTAACGCTGAATGTATGTGTTAGTAAGTCCGTTCAAAATTAGAAAAATATTCACAAAAAAAAATTTTTTTTTTGGTAAAAGACAATCAAAAATTTAAATTTTTTAATAAATAATAAAATTAAACAAAATAAGAAAAATCTTGTTGTTGCTTAAAAATTCTTACAATATTATTAACATATGGTTTTTATTTTATTAAAGGTCGATGATAAAAAATTTTCATTGTTTGATAAATTTATAAATTGTTTTAAAATAACGAGGTTACTGTTTTACTTACTTAAAAAATGTTAACAAAAGATTAATTTGTTTGTGCCTATTAATCTAATACTAAGTTATGCATTTAATAATAAAAGAGAAAGTTCAAATGTCGATAATTTTTTTAATTCCACACAAAATTTAATTGATTGTTTTTATTTTATGGATTTTAACCTAAATATATACCTGAACTCGAATAAAATACAATATTTTGAAATGAATTTAAAGTAAAGATCAACATATATCTGAAATGTTTGATTAACTTTGTTACATTAAATTTAAAGTGTATTAAAATATAATAAAAAATTTTTAAATTTAATTTGTTTTTTAAACTAAAGAAATTCAAATTAAAAAGCGTATTAATGATGTCCAAAACCATTAAGGGGGTTATTTTGTAGATTTATTGTATGAAGATATAGGGAAATTCTAGTTTGGGTTGCATTTGTATTGAGAAACATCTTGGTAGACATATTTTTTTTTTATATTAAAGCTTTTATTAGTGCACTTTTGTTATGTTTAAAATTTATAAAGAATTTTTAATTGTTTTTTAATATTTCTTAACAAATTTTTTAGTCAATTCTCTGTCAGGTAGATTTTGTTTTTTATTACATAATAAAATCTCTTTTATAGCCTCCATGATTTATTAATTTTCTTTTGTTCGAAATATCTATCACTATTTTAAAACGTTTAATAGAAAATTCTTGCTGAACACATTGTTCTCTCAATAAAAACCTAATTAAAATTTTGTCGCTGTCTTTGTTTTGAGATAAAAATCATCAGCCTTATGCTTTTGCCTCTTAACGGCCATTAATATTTTTTTGATCTTCTTTTTCTAGCATGAGTGGTCATAGCATTACATTAAATATGTGTTAAGACTTTTTGCGCCCAGTTTTCTAAATATAATTTAAATATGTTAAATTACAATATGTATTCGTGTCTACACATAAAACAGAATCTTACAAAAATATTTTTCTTTGATTTTTCTTTTATGTGCGCGTATATTTTTTCAAAAGGTTTAATTTTTTGCCAACAGCCACTATATTGAAATCAGCAAAACAAGTTTAAAAAAATCGTACAAATGCTGGCATTGGGTAAAAAGAAATATAAAGAAATAAATTCATAATATGTCTGTATGAACTCTTTGGTTAAAAAAAAAGCAAATAAACAATATTTTCTTACACATTTATACAATTCCATACATGATCTTCTCTTAAGTCATTTAACTGACTGATGGAAATGTGTCAGTTAGTTTGCCTGCCGCTACTTGACTGTTCTGTTTTTATTTCATTGACTCCATTTACATTTAGTCTACCAATGTTGGTAACTTTTTTGTATTTCTGTTGCCATGTTGGTTGCATTTGCAAATACCAGTGTTTGTTTCATCAATTTATTGTGTTCTATTTGAATTATAGACTCTTATAGATAAACTATTATACAATAAAGTACACACTTTGTTACATTATCTAGACATTTAAAAATCGTGTTTATTTGCAGGCATTTATAAGTAGTATGCTATAGTACAATCATAGATAGACCAGTCTGGAGATTTAGCCACCCCCTCCCCTAGAAGGTTTAATGTAAACACTTACTTATACAACAAATAAACCAAATTTTTTCTAAAGGAGTTGCCCCCAGGGAAATGACTGAAATACGCCAGTGATTATAGTTTAGAATTTTATTCAAAAACATGGAAATTATTATAGTTTTACTAAATATAATACCAGCAAGTATTAAACCCTAAAAGTTGTTTATCCTTGCGACTCTTTAGGTCCAACACTGATGGTGTTGATAGAGAGAATACTTATAAAATGTTGTCATTCCGTAAGTTTTATCAAGAAATATTCATCTAAGATCCAACAAAATATATATTCTTAAGTTAATTAACAAAGACTGGCTATTTTTTCGTCTGTGGGAAACACTCTCACAACCTGAATATTTAGACGAGTTTAATAAAATTCACCCAAAATAAATCGTCATAGTAGCGGAAAAGTTATGGAACAAAATGCAAAAGAGTATAAAAAAATGGTTGCATATTTATTTAAATGTTATTTGGTTATTTTTAAACTATCGAACATATTTATTAAAATTATTTTCATTCAGTCAGTAAATTAACAATTTTAAACTTTTAAGCATAAAAAAGTTTTGAAATCGAATATGAATCAAATAATACTTTACAAAGTTTTATAAAACTATTTAAAGAATAATATAAAATTCACCCAATGCAGCTCATTCGGTAGAAGGAACGTTATGTACAAAGAGTTGACCTCTCCAGTATTTTACAACAACAATCTTTAGCATAAGCATTATAACAATAACAAATATCTGCTGTTAAGCATTTACCCACAAACGTACGAACACATTATGTGGGTGATAGCGTTTATAAACCTTATCAAGAGCATTTAGTGTTAATTAAAAATATTGAAATAAATTAACTTCTAGACACCTACTCAGATGTTTATAAAAATTTAAGCATTTAATGAAGAGGAGTTAGGCTTTTTAAACACGATTTTGAGAAGAAAAACGTTTGAGCTAAGATGCAGATAGAGGGGACTAAAGCTGACCACTAAAATTGTATTTTTTGTATTGTGTGAAAATTTTTTTTTTTTATTTTTAATACCAAAAAATAGGAGTTAAAACGCCATTTTTAACAAACCCCTAATTATTGTTAATTTTTTTCAAACTTTGTTTAAAAGCCTCAGTTAATACATACTTCTTATTTGTTGTAATTTTTAAAAAGTTTAATACAGTTAGTACTCACTTTGTAATAAATAGTTTTTAAAAATAAAACAAAAAAATAATTAAAACATTGTTAAATCGCAAAAAAATTGTTTTTTCTCTAAATGAATGAAAAGTTTCAGAGTACCAAAAGCTTGAAGGACTACATGTTTAAGTCAACGAAGTAGTATTAACCAATAAGTTTTTAAATTTAATTCGAATTATAAACATCATATTATGTATTGTTTAAACATATTAAATTTAAAATTTAATATCCCTCTTCCATAACGTGTTTTACTTAGACATTCCTTACCTTTTGATTAACGTAAAGTCATATTGTTATTGNNNAAAAAAAAAAAAACAAACAAACCTACCGTTTATATTTCAATTCTTTTAAAAATTTATTTTAAGCATTATTGTTATTATTACTGGATTAGTTTATCAAGTACCTTTTAATGCTACTTTCAACATTCATATATATTTCTTTTAAATAAATAAAAATCAATACAAAATTTATAAAATCAATACTTGTCCATACACATATATGACAGCAATGATTATGTTGTTGTTGTTGTTGTTTTTGGTATGTTATTAATGTATGTGTGTGTTTTGTAGGACTTGTCTGCGGCAATATTTTAATACCATTTAAGTCACTCATACAGTCAGTCATTCTTAACGTTCAGTTATACCGACTTTTCTTGTACAACTGTTGTGAGGTTTTTGTCTAAAATTTAATTTATTATATTAAAAGTTTAATTTTTTTTCTGTATGGAATTCCACTTAATACCAATGTGAAGATGAAAAGATGTTTTTGTTGTTTCTGTTGTCGATTTTTTTGTTGCTTTTGTTAATAGTTGTAATACCACTTTCACATAAAAACGTTGCTGAGAAATAAAAAGCTGCATGAAAAAAAAACACACACACAATCAGACTTGTTTTAAATTCCATTGCTTTGCCATTATTGAGTTTAAGAAGAATTTTTGGTAAAATCGAAAATTTTTTTCAAATTTTAATTTATCTTGTTCAATTTCTAAGGTGGGTCAGTTGCCTTTTGTGGCATGCAGACAAACAGACAGTGACACAACTTTCATGAAGAGTAAAAGTATTTATAACAATAAAAAGCTAATGAAAACTTTTTAAACAAATTAGAAAATTGTTTGGGCAAATCTTTAGAAAAAACTTACTTTTAATTGGGTCAGATCATAGTGGGAAATATATATTACAATTTGCTTGGCAAAGGTATGTACAACTGGATACTCTACTCTACCATAAGTACCATGTGCCCTTTCGGCTTGACCTAAATTGATACTTGAATCATTTCAAGATACATACTTACATACCTGAGACCTTTAGTAGTAATAATTACTGTTGACTTAAATTTCCCTTTTTTACCCCGTTATTCCTTAGTTATCCAAGTTGTACGATACCACAATATTTTTTGTGTCTAGAAGAGAGTTTTTTCAGTAATTTAGTACCAATTATATTTTATCATTTTTGGTTCCTTTTTTGCAAATAGATTCTGCTTAGCCTCAAAATATATTGTGTCAAGGTCTTTTCAAATAGTACCAGGAGAGTAAAATTTTAATTTTTAAAAAAAGGAGCAAACACATATTAATATTTTTTCGACGAGTAAAGAGCGTAATTGAAATATATTTCCATGTTTACACAGGATAAGTAATTACATATGGTACCAAAATATGTGTATTTTAACCTTTTTAGAATTTTTTAAAAGAACCAGATTCCTGTTTGCCATATTTTTTTATTAGACCATAAAACTTTTTAAGTTTTTTATGTATCATTTAAAGCAAATATAGGGATTTTTGTTTTTCCTTGTTCACCCATTTTCAAAAGTACCGTCTCAGGACCTTTACCCATATTTCGAACTTGATGTCTCTAACTTTATGCGTCTTCTCGATGCACAAGACTTGGAGATGAGCCGATCGACTACTACTGTGGTATCCCTCACTTCAGCTGAAATTCGCGTTGACACATATAAATATTTGCAGACTCACTTAGGCCAGGTGGTCTCATAAACCTGGGAGCACGTGATGAAAACACATGACCTAAAATGGATCTACGACGCTCTATGCATCTTTTAATAAGCGACTGTTAAGGGTTATTGTAGCCATGATTATCACTTACTCCGGACTTAGAAATCACGCCAAAATAATAGATTAACAATTTAACGACTTCTACAGGAACTGCCATAACAAAGAGAAGAAGGTGAAGTTTATCGGTCACCTCCTGCACTCTTGTGCCGCATTGCACATTATTGAAGTCGATCACTTTGGAAAACACGCAGACTGAACTGTCCCTCAAAAGTAGCTAAGATTAATTTTGCATCCCTTATTAAGGTCATTAAATTGGGACCACAATCTGGCGATTATCGCTATTGCTGACTTACAAGCTTGACTTTAATTCTATTTTTTCATGCGTTGTTTATTTCTCTAATCTTTTCCCTTTTCTTTTCTCCTCAGAGGTAATACCAAGGGATGCAGCAGGCACCCACATTTTTCCTTCTGCGGTTACCTTAACTATTATATTCCTCTATATATAAATCTCTCTATTCTATCTAAATCTAATCGTGTTTAAACAACAAAAAGTGCTATAATTAAACTTAAACACTGTTTGTTTACGAACTGCTTGTATTTGACCATATATAGAGGGCTAAACAACAAACATATAAATGGATTAGATTTTGTTGGTCACTTGGTTTGATGGATAACTAAATGTATTGAATGTTATTTAATGATTAGTGTTAACATAATAATTATTACTAAACTGTTACTGTTGTATTGAGTTTTGAAGCCAACCAAGTAGACATTTGGTCGGCCAAGCGGCCATTTGGCCATCAATCTATCACCTCAACCACACACGTACCGCACAAATACGAACAATATGATTTTGTTTTTTATGTAGCACGACAAACTGTCAATTGGCCGCATTTCTAGTCAGCAAAAACAAAGAAAAAGGAAAAACAACGCATGAAACAATATGGCAAATGTGGCTTACTTATGTACATACATATATATGTATTTGTGTTAGCTATTGGTGTTGTAAATGGTGATGACTAATTACTTAAAACTTACCGCAACTTTGAAATTCAAAGAGGGTTTTGGTACATGTGTGTATGTAAAAACATATGCTCTTAATGTTTATTTCTTTAATGTTTTTTATTTATAAATTGATGATTGGCATATTGGTGTTTTCAGCTTCAAATAAATACATATGTATATACATTAATGTGATCATAAGAGTAAAAAAAAAAAATATTCTGAGGTGTCAAGCACTTCTTTTGTTCCCAAATGACTTTTAAGTTGAGGTTTAAAAAAAATAGTTTTCAAATGCAATTAACTAAAACTAATACTAGCGGTTTGTCTTTTACTAGGTCCAAGTGATTGCTTTAAGCAACGTTTTCTTTTTTTTTTTTT
>NDXZ01007921.1:17528-49612 GCA_003055125.1 Paykullia maculata | reverse complement strand
TCAATATTGTTGCCGGTCGATATATATCGATATTTCGATATTTTTCGTAAATTCATAAAATACAGGAAAAACGAACTTTATTAACAAAATTTTTTTTATTAATGTTTAACGGTTAACATAGAAACAATTAACATTAACAACACTATATTTGTGATTAAAATACAAAGTAAGGCGCTGTAAAAATCCAGTAACTTTAAGATACCGACATAAGGAGCTCCCTCTGTTTGATGCGTACACCTGTCAAACGGCTTCTAATATCAAAGACACCAAGGAAACCTGAAAAATTAAATATTTAAGGGCGTCTTCAGAAAGAACAGGCATAAAGTGCTGGACATACAACTTCAAATGGTTAAGACTTTGTTAAAAATACGTTAAAAACAAAACAATGTAATTGACACATTATTCACAAGATGTATGCACAATAAAACAGCTAACGCCGAATGCACCTCCACATAAAAATATTCAACACTTATTTTTTACGCATAGAGTTTGACAGTTATGGGTGTTGCTATAGACTTGCAAATACGTACCTTAGATGTGATTAAATTTGTCGCGCAGTTGTTGTCAGTTCCAGCATTATAAGATCCTATTCAATAAAGACTGCGACAAGAAGTTCTTTTACAAATTAATAACATAAAATAGAAGACCAGATTTCAAAAATATCGAAAGAAAATTGCAAGAAAAAAGATTGATTGAAAATATCGACGAAATATATCGATTGATGTTAAAAATTATTGATATATTGATATATCTATTTTTTTTTTGCCTAGTTAATACTTATTGCTTACTTGATAAAAATTTTGTTGAACTGGATAAGGAAAGCATATACATATGTATGAGTTTTTTGAAATATTAAAGCAATTTAAACCAATAAAGATACTTCGATATTAATTGACTTATTTCAATTAATTGGAATTGGATATTAGTTGAATAACAAATTTGTTTTCTAAGTGTAGTTTATGAGGCTATTGAGCAATTTTGAATCGTGTTTCAAGCGGAATCATATAATTAAGACTTCTTTAGTGACGGGTATAAAAAATATTTTATTAAAGTATATACAAACAAAACTTTGCTTTAAAATTTGTTGTCTCCTTCGAAAATTTCCGTTTTTCTTACCCCTCTGACAATAGATATTAAGTATTATAAAACAGTTTTCTTATAAGTTTAATTAAACAAATTTTAATTTTTTGGATTGTTGGCTGCCTGCTAAACTATCTCTTTGAATATAATCTTATGATCCAAGAAAATACTTTTTCTTATTTTCCTTTGTTTAAGAAAATATTAAACTTTATAAATAAATTGAACTTTAATTACATTTAAAACAAATATTTTTTTAACTCTCAAGCTAACAAACAAAACTCTTAAAAATGTATTGTCTATTTTTGTGTGTAACTAAAGCATGCTTGACAACAAACAATATTTGATAAGGGATTAGTTTAATTGATGTGTAAATCCCAATCACTTAAACCAAAAACTGCAAAAAAAAACTTTAACAAAACTGAAGGAAATATTATGTTACAGCAATTAGATCAATTAAATTAGTTCTTCTTGCCATTAGTCAGGTTAAAAAAGTAGTAATGTAAAAAAGTAATTTTATGCTGGTTATTGTACCCTTTATAACCACTTATTTTTAAAATAACATTTATCACAGAACAGTTATGTAGTGTTACTGTAAAGCGACATTTAGTAAATAATGGAAATAGTTTTTGGAACTACTCAATTATGTTGGTGACTTGTGCATAAAAAATAAATATTACTGGTAATTAAGCTGGACTAACCTTTCCAAGTGCTTTTACTAAAGCCATGAATAAAAATAAATTTATAATTTCAATGTTCGTTCTTATGTAGGTTTTGGTTAATTTTATTTATTTAAAAATAACTTTTTGTGTTAAAAATAATTAATTTAAAAATAAAAAAACTTGCTTAAATATTACTTTAAAATAAAAATATATTGTAGTTAAATTCATTTAATTATTAAATTTAATTTTTAAATGCACTTTGTTGTATATCAATTTATGCAACCTTCGTCCTTATTTTTATACTTTATTTCTTTTTACTACATGACCTCCTATATAATGTTAAAATCGAAAAAGTACATTTTAAGCCAATTCCAAAAACCCATTAAAACCAACCAAAATTATACAGCTAGTAAAAAGGTTATTAGCGTTAAAAACACTTCCTTCTTGTTATTCAGAGACTACAAATCATTTCCCAAACATCCCTCGAATTACAAAAAAGCACTGAAGTAATTTAACATTTACATTCTAACACTTATGACACAGCATCTTTACAAATATTGATAGAAGCTTATTAAAATTTACTACAAATAGAAATTAATATTGATCTTCGTATGCCTGCAAGAGAAAAAGTCTACGACAGTAAATTAAAGAAAAAACAAATATGGATTTCCTTTTTTATTTGTGTTATCGAAATATTTCTAAGAAAAATATATAAAATCAATTAAGAATTTATTAAGTTTATCCCTTTTAAAACACTGCAAGCTATCAATTAAATTTTGTTTAAAAGCAAATAAAAACTTTCTTCCAATAGTTTTGTATGTCTTTTTACTTTTCGCAAACAGATATTTTTAAAACATTTGTTTTAAAACTTTTGGTTATATATATATATTATGCAAATGCATAGATATTTTATTGCCAAACAAATAATTAAGTAAATGGATTTTATTTTATTTATTTTAATTTCTACTTACATATGTATAGAGATATTATTGCTATATTGTTCTATGCATAGTAGTTATAAGTAGTTATAAAATTTTAAAATTTATATAAATTTGTTGTGTGCATAAAAACTGGTGTGTCACTTTTTTCCACATATATTTTTTAAATCGAATATAAAACAAGTAAGAGGGCATTATTCGGCTGTTTCAAATCTGTAATTACCGTTACCACGTGTATGTATGTAATAAAAAGTTTATTTACTTGTGTATGTATTCGAAATGTAATTAAAGCCTTAGAAAACTTGATTTTTATGATATAAATGTTTGTCCATTTGTTTTTTTGCCCACATCTTAATTTATTCTTGGCTAATAAGTCCATTTTTTTCAAATTACCCGAAAGCCATGTCCTACTAATATGATTAATTTTTGTGTAAAAAAAGGTGGATGTCTTTTTTGCTTATACTGCAGTTTTTTTTTCAATTTTTAATGTTTCGAGAATATTTTCAAAAAGATTTCTCAACAACGCACGGACAGAAGGACGTGGCTAAGTTGACCCTACCTTTAAGGATCCTGAGTATATATTCAAACGGAATGATAAACTTATATACATATACCACTATATGCCACTTATATTTTTACTTTGATGATTGATTAATGCTTAATTTAATGAAATTTTATTAGTAAAAAAATAATAACCGTCTGCTACAAAATTAGTAAAAATATTTTATAATAACTATGTATATAATTTAAGATTTTTTAATGTGAGATTTATGATTTACGAAATTCCATTTTTTTATTTGTTTTTCCAATCAACGTGGTACCAAACTTGAGAGATTTTTGTCTCAAATTTTGTTTTTTTTTCCTTTAAATTATCTATAGAAACACATTTAAAAAGTTACGTTTTCCCATTCATTGTTATGGGTGTTTTTATAGAGAAATAGAAAGGTAAATCTTTGGTAAAGGTAAAACAAAGATAAATATTTTAAATTGACATGAAATTTACCTTATTCAAAAGATAATCTGGCATTATAATTTAAATGTGACTTCTGGCATATGACCGCCAAATCAATTGTGCTGTGTGACATGTTGCGCCGTCTTGTTGAAACCACAGCTCCTGCACATCGTGATTATCAATTTGATGAACGAAAAAGTCAGTAATCATGGCTCTATAGCGGTCACCATTGACATTCTGACCAGCATAGTTTTTAAAGAAGTATGGACCAATGATTCCACCAGCCCATAAAGCACACCGAATAGCCAGTTTTACCGGATGTAACTGTATCTCAACATACACTTGCGGATTATCATCACTCCCAATACGGCAGTTTTGTTTATTGACGTATCCATTCAAACAAAAGTGAGCTTCATCGCTAAACAAAATTTGCCATTTAAAATCGGGATCAGCGGCAATCTTGTTTTTGGCCAAATTTACACAATTTGGAAGCGTTGTTCAGGCGTCAGTCTATTCATGTTGAAATACCAAACCAAACTAAACATAAATCACTTGACAGCTGACAAAGTGGCCGCCAGTTAAAAAAAAAACTGTCGCCAACTTAAATTTGTATACCTCTATAAAAACACCCTTTATAAGTAAGCCACTGTTCTTAAAATGTCTTAATATATTATTCATGAAATCTCAAGTATATATATAAATATATATATCTACATATATTCAAAGAATTTATAAAAATATCAACAAAAAAAATCCTTGACATAATCGCACAACATATTGATATTATGACAGACCTTTTAAATTAGTAGATGTGTAGCGAACTTGATTTGCCAACCCTTTTACCGAAAACACAAAGAAAACTCTACACGAACCTTCGCATCACGTAAAAAATTCATATCTAGTTCAAGTGTTTCGTCAACATTCTTTCATGTCATCATTTTTTATTTTAATATAAATTTCAGTCTTGGCAACAATTAAGCAACAACTACAACACTTTGCAGAGAATATGAATGAACACTTCATTAGCAATTCATAAATAGAATAGAAATAGAAGCGGAATTGCCAACAAATTTGTAACTTATTGTGTTAAGGTTTATACTTCTGAATGCTTTCCTAATGTGCTTAAAATTATAATGAAATTGGTTTTGCTGATGTTGAGACTTTAGTGTGAGGAACAACGTAAAATAATTACAAACACAACATTGCACACTATCACAGTAGTAATGATGACACTCATAACGATAAAGGTGAATGCGAAATATATTTTTGCAAACAGGCCAACTCAAGTAAATTACAATTTATTTCAAATTTCCATATAAAACAAAATTAAGAAATTTTAAGGAAAACTTGTAAATTATATATTTTTTTTTTAAATCTATTGTAAATTTCTCGCTAATTGAGGTAAATTATTTTTAAAAACAACGTCATACTGCCTATTAAGGCCGGAAACCGGAGGTTGGAAGATAAATTAAAGCAACAACCATGGATATATAGTAATCGTCCAGAATTTATGAATTTATGTTTTTTGTTTTCATTAGATACTAAAAAAGGAGGAAACTTAACAAAAGTTTTCTAAAAAGAAAGTGTATATGTATGTTTAAACTTTTTTATTTAGGGGGTTTTTAGAGAATGTTAATATGTCAAAAAATGGCTATAAAATTCCTATTCGAGTCAAGTCAAACAAACATTTGTTAAGAACAACACACAGTCTGTTCTTATAAAAATCTAACTTGAAATTTTGTTTAAATATAAAAAAACACGCACTTAATGAATGATTTGCAAAGAAAAAAATGATTTTGAACATTAAAGAAGTATTTTTTATGAAGAGAGAAAAAACAATCTAAGAAAAAACTATATACGTACGTACATATGTATGTATGTACATACTAGGGATAAGCAAATGCAAAAAAATATCGATATTTTTTCAATATCGTTGCCGGTCGATATATATCAATTTGAAAATATCGATATTTCGATATCTTTCTTTATATAACAAAAAGTAATTTTTTATTGATGTTTAACGGATCAGCTTTTCTCTCAAGCAGTGTTAGGTCTAGGAATTTTTTTCGCTCATTAGGCATAGATCCAGAGCTCGGGACCTCGGACGCAGTTTTTGTCTATAGGATATCAACTTTTCATGGCCAGACCAAATTGAGGAAGTGACAAAGTTTTAAGGCGTTTGGGCTGTTTGAATTGTGCTATGAAATGGAGACCGTTGACCTCTAAGTAGTTGTTCGCTTTGAATATCTTGGCTGATTTTGGCCATTGCATTTAAAACTGAAAGTCGCAAAGTAAAATAAATTGTTTTAAAACGGGGATCTAATATTGTTGCTGCAGACAAAAAAGTATTTTCTTCTAAAGGTCCCATTCTTCTTGAACTTTTCTAATAAGAGCATCTTTAACGCGTATACGCATGGAGTTTGACAGTTACAGGCGTAGATAATTTCTTATTGTGAAAGACTTGCACATACCCTGTATATGACCATAACTTTCTCGTCGGTGTTGTCAATACAAGAATTATAACAGTCTATTGATGCTGATTATGGTGAGAATTTTTCAGAGATTATTAACATGAAATACAAAACCGGAGAAAAAATATATCGAAAAAAACCGCAAAAAAAATGTCGAATATCTATATATAGCAAATTAAAATATCGACGAAATATATCGATTGATATATAAAAAATATCGATATATTGATATTTTTGCCCAACCCTAGTACATACGTACACAATAATAAGTTTTTATTTTCGAATGCCCTAAAGTAACTATAGTTAACTATATTTATATATTCAGCTGTCGTAACATCAGCAATAAACAAGATTTAAAACACAAACGTTTTTGGTCTGTCAGCTCTACATTCCTCTGTATCATTGTTTCTTTGCACAAAAAAGGGTTACGAATAAGTAATAAAATGTTTAAAATAACATCAGTAACAACAATAAATTGTTAGAATACAATACTGTTAAGAAACAGAAATAACAAAAAGGTTCTAGGCGACAGAAAAAAAAACCAATGAACCCCAACGGCACTTAACGGGACGAGACGACAATTGATTGTTTTGTATGCGAAAAGCAACAGAGAAAAGGGACCAACGAACTGGTTGCTCAAGGCTCTAAATATTGTAAATAAATTTTTTTATTTTGTTTATTTTTCGTTTATTGTTTCAAACATGTTGAAAACAGAAAAAGAACAATGAATATTGTTTGTGTTTTTTTACGTTAACTACCATTGATTTATAATAATTACAAAAACAAGAACAACAATAACAATAACAACAATTATATTAACAAGAAAACTTCTGCTAATAGTTATCGCATGGGTGTAGAACATGAGCTGTGAAACGCCATCTTGGCAAACGAACCCCACAAGGAAAATAATTTGGACATAAGTAAAGACTGAAGGCGTAGGGTAATTGAAAATTTTTATAGATAATTCTGCATACAATTTCGTATTATTTAATTTACAAAATCCCACATCTAAATAAAAATATGAAATATTATTTCGTTTGAGAAAAAAATAAGTTGAATTTAAAAATTTTAACATAAAGAAATTTTTATAAACATATGAACATAACTGCGACATTTTTTGCGTTGACAAATTTAACTTGGCCAAATTCAATCATACATATAAATTATAAAATTCTCTTTGCAATTATATGATGAAAAATTGTTTCGGCAAAGTTTTGTTGAGTTAAGATTTTCTGAAATGGACACAGTATTCAGTAGAGTAATTTTGTTTTGTCACAACTAACACTGTCGTGTTTTTCTTCACTGAACTCATTTTCTTACAAATCCTTTACAATTACCCCACGCTTATTCAAGAAGTTAAATAAACCCAAAACCGTCACAAACAGTTTGGCGTCATCAACACAATCCTGTATTTTGCTACTTAATTAATTCATTTTTATAATTAAATGCAAAGAAACCGAAAGCAAAGATATTTTCACGGCTGACTTGTCGCCACTCTGCTGTTGGTCCAAAGTCAGTTATACTTTTTGTAACTGTGTTTCTCTATATACTTGTTTTTTGAAAACAACAACAGTAAACGTCATAAAACAGTATACCGTTAAGACATAAAACAGTAAGCAAAATTTATTAAATAAAAGACCCTTAAAACATGCTTTAAATATGTCGAAACAAAAGCATTTAATGGAAATTTTTTTTGTAATTTACACACTTAAAAGAGACATGTTTTCTCTTTGTGCTATTTTAGCAACAAAAAAAACAACAAACCCAACTTAAAAAGAAAAGAGAAAAATAATCTTTTGTATTTAAAAAATTGAGGTTAAAAAAAAAAGAAAATGTTGAAATTTTTTAGCAAAACCCCCATATAAATTACTGCAAAAATGTTTCCGAAGTGTGCTTAATCTAATGTGGTAAGCATTGTCTGTCTTTGAATTAGGATTTATATGTATGCATGCACAAACAAGTGTGTGTGCGTCTGTCTGTCTAACAACTGTATTTAACACATAAATATATATGTACATATGTATGTAGCTGCTGTTTAAAAAAGTTTGCCTTTATTTTATATTATTTTTGCTGTAAATACTTTCAGGTCGAGAGAGTTTCTACTGTAATCCGTCCATTTTTACATGGTCTTTACTCTTGCCTGTAAAGTCCAGGATGGTGAAAATTTAATTAGTACCCCACATGATGTTGGTTTGCATGGTGAAACATCTGTTGTCAGGTAAATTTTAAACATGTTTAAGTCCTCTTGCTTTTAGTAGGTGCAAATAGTTAGTTGCTTGTTTTTGACACATATCTGAACTTTATATAAATTTTATAATCAGCAGATAACCTAATAAAGTTTGTCATTAAAAAGACTTTTAAAATTGTTTTAAATTAAAATACTTTATAATTATTTAAGTTTATTAAATAAAGTTTTTTTTTGGGTCAGAACTAAAAGATTGACTTAGAATGCTGGTTGGCATAAGTCAAAGCTACATATGAACAAAATTTAACAACTTTTAGTTTTTTAATATTTTTAATGAAATAGAAAGCTGTAGATTTTAATATACATATGTGAGAAATTAAACAAATTGTTTCGCTAACTTACCTTTTATTGTTTAAATATTCCAGAACACCCTCATCTGCAAATAAAAAAGAGAATAAAAGAATTTCAACTACAAATTTTTTACAGAAAAGTTTTTCTCTACAACATTTATTTTCCTATTAAAACTTAAAACTTAGTGAACACTTTTAGTTTCTTATCTTAAGTTTTTCGAACTGAAATTCTTTGGAAATGACATAATAAAACAGTAATAGTTGTAAACTAAATGAAAGCATTAATGTGTTACTGGCATATTTGTGTAATGTTTACAAGTAAAGCGTAACCTATGATAGCTTGAGTTACAAAATGTTATACATGCAGAATTCACATAAACATATAAGAAATTGTGCTAAAATATTTGTTATTCTTAAGCAGCTTGTACACACATTAAATTCATCTGACAATATTATACTCCCATTACAAGGAAAAAATCAACTCAATTGATAAGAATTATTTTTGTCACTATTTTGAAACTAAAAAATCAATCATGAATTTTAAACGTATTTTCTCACAACTAAAACTTATTTTAAAAGGCAATTAATTAATTATTGATTATTTATTATATAATTTTTTAATTTATATTTTATGCTTTAGGGATTTTAAATTTTGACGTTTTTAATATTTGTTAAAATTTTAAAACTTTTTGTAAGAAAATAGATTATACCTTTAACTTTAAACTGTTTGTTCAGCTTTAGTTTTACTCTATATTGAAGCTTTAATAAGCTCTTCTGTTTTTTTTTATCTAATTGTAAAGTATTTGTTTGTCTGTCACAACAGTTCTTATTAACAATATTTTTTTTTATTAAAAAAAAATGTTTGCTGTATTTATGTTAGAAGATATAATTTTTAACATACAAAAAATGTCGTTTTAAATTTGAAATTGCGTTTCTTAATTTTAATGAGGTCATACACATAAAGGGTTTAAAAAAATTAAAGTGGATTCACCCACTTGTTTCGAACAAAATTTTCGTCCGGACAACATTTTTTTCTGCAGCACAATACACTCATTTTGAAAAATTTGTCCGGGTAATCACATGAAATTCATAAAAACATACGTAAACACGGCATATTACATTTGAATTGACTTATAGTTTGCTTCCCGATTTGGCAACTATTTAAATTCAATTTCGTATAAAAAAATTTAAACAAGTGGCATCTCAGTTTAATTATGTCTGGACAAAAATTAAAATTAAACCAATTCAAGCTGAGAGTTGTTCGGAAATAACTATTTGTCTCTATTTGTCTTGACGTCAAACTCAATACAAAAAAAAAATTTCGGACAAAAATTTTTGCTTGACACAATGAGTGAAAGGTGATTCACTGCTTAGAATTCAATTGCTTAAAAATTTAAAAACAAAAAATATGTTCCTAAGCTTAATCGATGATAAAAATAGTCAGGCAGCCTCACAACGCCAGCTGATTTTTTTAACATCGTAGGTGTTAAACTCCATTCAACATCTAAAATGTCAAACGACATATAAAAAAAAATAATAAGAAAAATACTTTCTGAACTGAGGCTACCTGATTTATTGTATCATGATTTAATCTTTTTGTCGTCTAAAACTAACGTTCTTGAATCAAGCATATTGTAAAGCTACGGGTTGATTTTTTGAGTATATGTATCTCTCAAGTTAAATACTTAAAATAAATTGTAATCTTAGTGTTTTTTTTTTGTAATAAAAAAATATAACCATTTTCCTGTAGTTGTAATTACATATCTTTTTAAAAGTGTAGTTATATTATTGGTAATTAAAAATCACCGCAACTGCTCCAAACATTTAAATATGTCTTAAAAATATTAATTTTTTTTTACAAAATAAAAAAAAATATTCATAGTATATATATCAAATTTAAATTTATTTATAAAAAATGTCACAAATCAAAAATAAACACATATGTTTGTAAATAGAAATTACATAACATTACAAATAATATTTACAAATATACAAATAGTAAAAATATATTAATATGTAAGTATAGAACATGGACAATAAAATACTGTCCTTTTTTACTGATACTAATCGCATTTTAGCACTGTGCAAAAAATATATTTTGGTGATAAATTATTATTCAAACAAATTATATTCGTTTAAAAAGTTTGAAAATTTAAAAGAATTTTACTTGTTTGCTGTGGCCACATTCGAAAAGGAAATTTAAAAGTTTATTTTTAAATTAAAATTTGCTTAAATATTTCAAGATTTTGTATTATTTATAGATAATTATAATCTGCAAATAACGTAACGTAACGATAAAACACTAGCCAAACAGCACCTTCTTTAAGTGCCATGACTTAGAGTATTAGGTTAGGCTAGGTTTCAGGACATTTGGTGCGTGAATTCACCAATTTCACCCAGAGACAGAACTGTCCATTGTGATTGTCCTATAAAATAGAAAGGAAATGAAAGAGATATATAAAAAGAAGTGGAATAGGTAGAAAGGAGGGATCAAGTGTAGAAAGGAGTACAGGGCTCGGCCCCTGTCGCCGTTAGCCATTTCAGGCCCTTAGCGTATCCTAACAAAGCGTATGGGTCACAGTCCGATAGTGTCATCAGATCGTCGACAAAGAAATCACCGAAGTATCGATGTCATCTACCCGCGAGTACCGGACAACGGCAAAATAAATTATCCACCGTTTCCGTTTCCTCCGCATCCCCGCACAGACGACAGAAATCAACTTTACTGGGTTGCCAGTTCGCCGGAAAGGAACTGATGTTACAGTTACCGGTCAAAAGACCGGTGAGCAGCTTCAGGTCCTTTTTCTCCATAGATAAGAGAGTCTTGGTCCTACCAGCAGATGTGTTTCACCACAGTAGAGTATTAAGAGAAGTAATTTTTGTAGTCTTGTATTTTAATTTAGAAACATTTTCCCAATGCCAAAAAGCATCAGCTATGTATATTATAACTAAAACATATCACAATTTATAAACAAAACCACGTTTAATAGAAAAACTAAAAAATTTGACACAAAACAAATTTTTTTTACTAAATATTCCCATAATTATTTTGTGAGGTACAAATGTATGTGTTTTTTATTTATAGTTGTGATAAATTACTGCGTTTATTGGTGCAACCATATTATTTTTAACTGAAAATCAAACAAATAACTTGTTTGCCTCTAAACGTACACCATGTTTAAACATCTGCTTCTAAAAGCAAACATGTGTAGGAGAATTTAAAATTTGTTCATGTATGCAAATTAATATATTTTTACACAATTGGCTAGTGCGATTTGCCATATAAAACTCCAAAATCAATTACATTTATTTTAATAGTATTTCTACTCAGAGGATGGGAAAACGTCATTTAATGTGTATATAATTTATGGTTTAAAATAAATTTTAATTAGCCGCCAATGGGAATAATAAAAGCTGAATCGATATGTATGTGGAATTAAAAAAAAATAATAGAAACGCTGTGTTCGGCTGTGCCAAATCTTATATACCCTTCATGAAGTGTATGTATGTATGTTTGTATGTATTTACATGCCCAAAAGGTGGTTAAAGTGTTCGAAAACTTTTTTATGATATAAATTTTGAAAAACCTACGCCTATGTATATTTTTGGAGATTCTGGGTCAACTAGTTCGATTCGTATCAAAAATGTCTGTAGTTTATTCCAAGCCTACAAAACAATAATTATTTTTGGTATAAAAAAGTGGTCTTCTTACCCGATTTCGATTTTTTCGAAAATGTTTCCGAAAGTTTAGTACTACATACAACTATACGTGAACTCTGGGAGCTACAACAACTTGATTTCAACTAACACACGGACAGACGAACATGGCTAAATTTACTTACCTATCTATAAACACATAGAATATATATACTTTATAGTGTTGAAAATGAATATTGTAGAAATTACAAACGGAATGACAAACCTATATATATACCCTTAGCACATAAGTGAAGAGTATAAAAATGTAAAATTAAGTTGTTATTACATTACTTTTTACATGTAGCAAGAGTATATATAGGTTTGTCATTCCGTTTGTAATTTCTACAATATTTTTTTGCAACCCTATAAAGTATATATATTCTAAGTCCCTATAGATAGGAAATTAATTAAGCCATGTTCGTCTGTCCGTCTGTCTGTGTGTTGGTTGAAATCAAGTTTTCGTAGCTGCTTTAGGTCACATAGGGTTGTTGTGGTTTTAAACTTTTGGAAATACTTTCGAAAAAATCGATGTTGAGAATTGGCAAGAACCATCAATAATCGGCTGAGATACAAGCAAAAAAGACGATTGACTTAAATTTTGTAAAAATGAGTGAGTTCACTTAATTGTGATTAAATTCGAAAACAACCAATCGATTTTTATAGTCGATATCTCATTTTGTTGCTGTTTCATGTGGTTTTGCAACTTAACAATAAGTCTGAACAATTCTTGCCATTTTTGATTTTGTATGATTTTTTTAAAACAAAAAAATTGGTGTTTTCACGTAAAAAATATTTTTTTTGCTTTAATTTTTTATTATAACTCCTCAAGTACTGGGCTGAATATATACACGAATTAAAAGTTATGTAAATCTCAATTATTCTAAGTTTATTTTTATAATATCGGACTAAGCTTTTTTGAGTTATCATTAATTATGTAGAGAAACGTCTGAAAATATCTTGAATTTTACTTAAAAACTTTAAAAAAACTTCTTCATAGAATTAAAAATTTTGGACCAGATTTGTACTACTGCAACCACAATACATCAAAATTGCATAGTGGTTTTTCAAGCCTTTAAAATTGTTTTCAATTCTGTTGCCTTGTATTATTGGTTATATAAAATAAATCTAAAGCGTATAAGCAATTTAAGCATTGGATTGATATTTTTATATTACTCAGACGCGCTAGTCTACCCACAGTTCATTATACCACAAGTTTTGTTTTACTAAGTTCTTGTATATTTTCTGTTCTGTTTTCTACAGAAAAAATATATTTAAAAATACTGTCTATTAAAATCTTTTAAAATCTATCAAAATTTCATATAAAACAATATATAATCAAAATTTTTTATAAAAGAACACTAAGTGTTTGTGGAAAACATATTACATATTACAAATATCTAAAAGCACAAACTAAATAAAATTTGATCTTAAATTTCTTATTATATTTAAACATTTTATTAAGACTGTAGTGCATCACTTAAAATCGTTTCAACCAACAGCGGCTTTATTTTGACGTACTTTGTGTGTATCTGTTTTTTTCGTTTTTCTTTAATTTGCACATTAAAAATTATTTACTGTTTTTAATTTAAAATTTTACATTATTACTTGTGGGAATACCATAGTCTGCATAAATTCTATCAGACAGACTCTCGTAATGCATATAATTTACCATAATGCACACAAATATGATGTTTACCATACGAACACCCTTTTAAACATATATTTATGCATAGATATGGCTGTCTGTGTGGATACCAGTATTATATATTTTACAAAGTTTTGTTTGATGTTACTGCTGTTGACGTTGTGGTTAAAAATATTCTATATTTTTCAATAATTCTTTTTACTCATTAGTTACTCAACCTGTTTTCAGTTTAGTGTTAAATAAAAAACTTTTTACTTTAATTTTGCAATTAAAAAAGTTTCTTCTATTTATGTGCATATTTTTAATACTTTTGTAATATTACTTTGTAAATATACTCATATTCCCTGGAACTCATTTATTGTTTTGTTACAAAAAAAGGAGAATGAATTCATATTGATTGATGGATAATAAATTTTTGCTTATTACTTAATGCCGTAAAAATATTAAATATAAATTTGAATAATATATGTATGTGTGTGTGTGCGTGTGCGCACATATAAAAGCAATAAAACTTTTGGATTGAAATAAAGTTTAGTGCTTCAAAAAACTTTTTTGGAAAATTTTATTTTTAAAAGCACGTAATTATATTTTTTTAAGGAGCTCAATGATTTTATTTTGGCAAAAAACGATTGTTGAATCAATCAAATATACATTAGAAAATTAAAAAAGGAAAACAATATCCTTAAAATAAAAAAAATTTAAAGCAAACAAGGAGTTAGTAAAAATGTGCAATTAATTTCGTATTAAAATTTTTCGCTTTATTAACCGTTAAGAAAATGTTTCTTTGATTTAACAATTACTTTATTTTTATTTATTATGATTTAAACAAAATTTTTAAATATTTGAAAATTTTGGAAATTTTATTTAATTTTCAAGTTAGGTTTTATTATGAAAATCTATCTATTAAAATTTTTTTTGATTAGTTAATTTAATTTTCGATATAAAAAGAAAGTTTTTGATGTAATTTCATATTTCTTTTAAAACAAAATCAGCTTCAATATGTAACGGTGCCAATTACCAATTAAAATAATCGTCTTTATTTTTAATGCATTATTTCCGTATATGTATTGTCGGCTTGGAGTGAAAACCTGCTAAATTTTTTTATATTACATGATATTTTGATACCGTTCGATAGAGAAAGAGACGCCGCATCGACTAAAAATATTTATTTCAATTTAGGACTCGTAAGTTTTGAAAAATGTTTGATGTTTGTTAACTTATTAAGCTAGAAATACAAAATATAGAAAGTTTTTTGTCTATCCTGTAAAATTTGTTTAAGGTGAGTTAGCAGGATAACACTCTAAGGCGAAGATATTATCCTGAAGAATGAAAAGTATTATTGGCTGCTACTCGCATGATACCGTAGCCAGGATAAGCTCACACAAATATTGTCAAATATGTTAAAACAATTTGCAAAACTTTGGTAAATAAGTTTTCTGCGCTTTAAAAAAAAATATATTAATTTAAACGAAAAATGCGAATTTAAAAAATGACACAGTAATGTTAAACAAAGTAAGTTTAGTCAAAACAAAAATAGAGAGAAAATTTTGCTTAGTTTTTGCATCGAGGTTTTCTAAGTTCTGCACTAAATTTTTTTTTTTTTTTCATTTCAATGCGATGTAAAATATAAAAACTAATTGATTTTATATATGTATGAACATAAATATATTTTGTTTATTGAAATAATTTTTGGTACACAATCTACTGATCTCTGCTTTAAAAGGAAATTGAGAAAATTCATTTGTAGCAACAAAAATTTAAAAAAATTCTTATAAAAATAAATATTAAAAGGGCTGCAGAATAAAATTTGGAAGACAATTTCTAATGAACATTTCTTATAAAAAAATTGCACTTAACTTAAAACATATTTTTCTATTATAAAATTTTATTATTTGCTTTTAGGCTAACAAAAATCTACAACACTTGCAATAACATAAATATATTTTAAATATTACTTGTTTATTCAATACAATCGATCAATACTGTATGGAAGCCAAAAGCCAATAAAGTTGATGATAATCACAATGAACAATATATTTAAAACCTTACCTACAAACGCTTTAAAACATAACTACGTACACCAGAGGAGGGGGTAAAAGACCTAAAAGTAAAAATGTGTTAAGGTGCTGGAAAATGAGTTTATAACAGCAATTTAAAATATGGCCGAAATCCATCAGTAACAGCAGGAATGGTAAATATTTTATGACCAAACTTTTCTTTCTTTTTAATGTTTAAACTTTTCTTATTTCGACCAAAGCCAAATTCCAGCTATATCATAAGGAACTAACCATTACAGAGGAAGTCATGCAAATATGAAAAAATAGAATGGGCACATGAAGCTTAACTAAGACCACAAACTTTTTAGAACAACACCACAATTCAAAAAAAAAACATACGAAATATAGCCAACAACACGGAAAATAATATTGTTGGTAAAAATTTTTGAAATGGAATAAACTTAAAATGAAATAAAACATATTATAACAAAACAAAAAAAAAACTAAACAACAAAAGTCCAGCAGCATTCAAACCAAGCGTTTATTTATCCACCAGGCAACGAACCGAATAATCAACATTCACTAGCCATCATACACTGGCATACACCCACACATACACATAAGCAGAAGCACAAGAATATAATCATCATTTATCATAGAGAAAAAACATAATTTAAAAATTTCACACAAAACTGCGGGTGTTAAGCGCCTAAAATATATGCAATGGTTTTTTCTTACTCTCACTTCCTCTCCCTCTCCCACCATAACATTCAATGATAGTCTATTCAGAAATTTTAAGAGTTTAGTTAAAGCAAATTTTGTTATAAACATATTCAGTACAAATTCCAAATGCAAAACTTTTGGTCTTCCATGCAAAAATTCTTACGTTTTCCCCTTTTTCTGCTGAATCTCTAAAAGTTGTGGTCACTCGGTTTTTATTTTCACATCAGATAGATTTAAAATTTAAAATTTTTGTTATTTTATTCGTAGCTCTCACTAGATCTGAGTTAGTTTTAGTTATTTTTTTCTCACTATGAATGCATAATGCCGTCTTAACCACAGACAGTTGGTTGCAGTAAATTTATGTTGGAAGTTTCCTACAAAAATGTTTTATATAAATGTGTGTTTGTCAGTTTATCCCCCATTTAAAACAACAATTTTAAAAAGAAAGTTTTTGTTCGTATCATAAACACTGATTAAAATTCAATTACAATTTATGAATGATAATGATAGCAATGTTTTTTGCCTAACTAATATTTGATTTTTGGCAGTTCGTTTAGACAAAGCAAAACAAAACAGCAATCAAAATTTAAGTGGAAATTTATGTTAGCAGTTGAAATTACATATATTTAATCAACGGAGAAATATTCTCAGGGGATTTCGGCAAATATTATAAGAAATTTTATTTGGAAATTAGTTGAACTGTTATAACATATATGTAAATGTATAATTAATATCATTCGTTAGGCTTTAGTTCACGTGATTATTAAGAATATGATGAAAAATCGAGTACGACATTAGCCGAATGTAATGCATTTTTGAAACCAGCTACGGTTTCATCCACAGCACTTTTTGATCGGTACTACTGCTGTCATTTACCCTTTTCTCTAACCACGTTCTTGTCTTTGCTTTTGTGCCCATCCATCAGAGGGGAATGGTTAGTTGGTTGATTTACGTGGTAGTTTGCTATGCTCGCAAACTATCAAGTGGAGTTTTATGACTCCGTTTTAACAGGACCACACAACTCGTTGAATGTATTGTTCACCCGGGCTATGAATTCCCAGCCCGGGAAAATATGAGTACTAGATCCACCCTGTTGCCGTGAGATATTTTTGTAGGTCATAAGTTTTGCTCGTAGTTCAATATAATAATTTTTTTGTATTGTCTCTTAACATTTATTAAAATAATAAAGTACCACAATAAAAAAAACATTTCTCAAATACATACATATACGCAATTTAATTTATCGGTAAACAAAAAGAAGTAAAAGGGCCTGGTAAATGGCCTAATTAAACAGGTTAATTATTTACTATTCTTCGAATTTAAGGCCTGTAAATTTATATTGAAATGGCTGTTTTAGGAAACATAAGAATATAATACTATAGCTTATTATTTTTTTTTTTTTTTTCGTTTTAAAATATCGTTTTTTTACAATCCAATATTTACTACTGAGAACGTAATATTAAATTATTTGTTTAATTTAAACAAAATAATACAAACTCCTTTATGTAATGATGTGATAGAAACAACTTTTATACCCGTTATTAAAAAAATTAATTAAGAATGTGTTTCGTTTCTTCTTTGAAAGGTGTATAAAGGTCTACTAAATGACCCGTTTAAAAAGGCAATAAAATAATAAATGTCGAAGATAAGCTCAGCTGGCCTTTTTTTTAAATGCCTCATGATTTTTATCACTGTGATGCTAGACAACTAAACAGGTAAGCTTGTATAAGTGTACAGCAACAACATACAACGTAATAAAAAATTTCTTATCCAATATCATAATCATAATCTCAAAAAATATTTTGTTAAAACCAATACAAAGCTAACACTTTAAAACCCAGATAAATGCTTGATGGTTTGTATTTATACATCTGCAAGTTCTTTGTAAAAAAAAAATAGATTTCTCCCTTAAAAATCCATTTATTCTACATATTCCATTTAAGTATGTGCTAAAGAGGCGTTTAAAATTATGCTCATAAAACCAACAATAACAATAGTAATATCGTGATGATAATTATTATGAACATTTTTATAACTTCTTTAAGAGCCGCTTTTATGTTTTTCTGTCTGTTCTGTTTTTGTTGCTTCAACCCACACACATACATATATGTATATATATGTAAGGCAAATATTATACAAACATTTAAGGTTTTTTCTTTATTATAATATATGAAAAAATCCGAATTGAATAGAGTCTAAAGTGGTAAAGTGGATAAAATTGAAAACAGTAAACTAATAATATTTAAATATTAAAATATATGAGCAGTTTGCATGTTAAACTTAAATTTCGAGGAAGAATATTTTCAAAATTACGCGGAATATACATAAAAAGATATGAAGAACACTTAAGAAGCCTATTGGTCATAATCATTTTATGATAAATCTTGAATTAATTGCAAAATATTTATGTATATGGCAAATGTATAAATCGATAGAAAATTTTTTCATTTAAAGGGTTTCTTAAAAATCTTATACCAGAAACAATATAAAATATTTTTAAATAACGAAATAATGGAAATACTGCTATTAACATAAAATATACTAAATATTATCTGTAAAATTAGACTTGAACAAAAGTTTTTTAAAAAAGAGTACTTGCTACAGAATATTAAAAATGTTAAGACAGAGTGGAGGTCATTAGACTCCACTTGACAGTTTGCGCGTAGCGAACTACCACGTGAACCAACCAACCAATCAAGATAAGTAAATAAACAATTTTTTTTAATTTTCTCAAATAGGAAATTGGTCAAAATATACTTAAGCAACTAGTTGCTTAACTAAAAAAAAAATTTCGTTTTTTAAAACAGCAAAAATTTCATAATTTTCATAATTTTTTTTTTCACCCATTTAATTCTTATTTAATGAAGGAACTTATAGTCTCATTAAACCACTTAATCAAATCAGACATTAACAAAATAAGACAAAGATTTTTTATTATACCCTTCACCACAGGTGACAAGGATATATCCTGGGAAAAAGAAAAACTTTAATAAAAAAATATTTGTTTAATGGTTCTTCTAAAGTGTTTACATATTTTTTTTTTAGATTTTTTAGAACATTCATTCAATTTGTTTTTTCGCTCTTACTTAAACATACAATATTTTTGAATTTTTTTAAGAAAAACTTTGAAAGTCTATTGATGATTTGGCATAAGCACCAGTGAAATGCAGCATATAGACAGCTTAAAGAAACAATGTCAAGAAACAAATGAACAAATTTTATATAATAGTTGAAAAGCTTTCAGCTATTATTTGAAAATGTTTTATTAAACCAATGAATCGGCTTCATTAGGTCAGTGACTGGTTTCATTTCATGAATGACATAGTTTCACTTACTATGTTCATAAAAGTAATAAAACATTCTTCATTAATACAATGAAGGACTTTATTGATGAGTTTCAATGAGAATTTCTTTGATTTAATGTAAAAATATGTGTCTGAATGAAGGGTTTTCTAGAAGGGTAGGCACGGCATAAAAAAACACATACTTTGACATACACTAGCATTTAGCCGTCAACAAAATTATTATACACACACACATAGTATACTCTAAGTCATATTATAAGTATGACAGTAAACTTAACTACGTACTTGTAACTCCTACTACAAAACCCATCGTTTTATAGTCACAATCAATGTGTAGTATTAAAGTATATAAACCATTAAAAATATTGTGCTATTTTCACTTAGTCACAGCAGATTCTTCTCTGACATAGAATTTCAATATTATATTCTTTATTGTTCATTGCATGAGTATTACGAGTAGTTGTTAATAATTTTCTAAATCTATCTATGATTTTGTTGCATGCACTCACGTCCGCCATTCACTTTTAGCATGAAAGATGATTGTTGTCAGATAATAGAAGCAACAGCGCTTGAAAATCTTATACACATGAGTGAAAATATTGAATGAATAAATATACAAGTGTATGTATGTATGTGCAATGCACATACATGGATCTGCATGTGGGAGTAGGATAAAAGGGAACAAAAGTATTTGCATTTTGAAAAAATTTAATATGAGCAATTTTCAATACAGATATGTTTGTTTGTTCCTGTTAACGCTATTGTTATATATATTTATAGAAACATCCCATTTTATTAAATTACATCAAAATCTAATGTTAAGTTTCTAAAATGTGGAAAATTGAGGAAGTAGTTTGAGACTACTTTAACCTGGAAATAATTTTAGTATTAGAAGCTAATAGGAAGAAGTAAAACATTAATAAAAAAAAATTTTTTTTTAAAAATAATTAAAATCAAAAAGTCTCAAGCAACAGTGAAAGACTGCTTATGTCTTACATTTTCTTTTTGCGGAAAAGATTTAAACAGTTTTTAGGTTTATGTTTTAAATTGATTTAAATTAATTGTCACCCCTCAGACATTTTCTTAACTACTTAAAAAGAAAAAAGTCCTGGTAGAATAAATTTTTAAATAAATATAGCAATAGAAATAGACTTTACACAGTATTAGATCTAGAAATTGTACACGTTTATAGTTAAGTTTGTTATGCTTATTTAAACTTTGTTTTTGGTAAAAGGTAGAAGAGGCAGCTGTGGAAGATGGAAAGGTTCTGCTCACTTGGGTCCGATACATATGGTCCCTTTGTGTTAACTGTTGTTTTTGGTAAAAATAAAAAAAAAATTGTATTCTTTTGCTTTTGACTCACTCTAAAAATATAAACTATTCAGTGTAAAAGCCAATTGAATTTATATAAAAATTATTATTGACATTACTGTACGTAGCCTTTATCTAATAATAATAATAATAATTATAAATATTATTATTTTTAATAATTATGAATTCTAAACTCCGTTTTTCTTAATAAATCTTTAAAAAAAATATCTTGTTGAATATTTTTTCAAGTAAATTTATTCAGCCATTCCTTAAGAAAAAACTAAGATAAATTTTTAGTTTAAAAATTTTAATTTATTGCTTCAACACACATCAAATCGAAGCAAAAACCTGTTGCGAAATAAAAACAAATAAGAAGAGACAATAATTTGCTTCTATACATATTATTTATAAAGATAAATTGTTTGCTTAAAAAAAATTTATAAAGTTATGGCTTAGACAAAGAAAAAAATATTATATTAAATTTGTTATTGTTTTTTTTTCAAGTAAATGAAAAAAACCGTACAATCAAATAACATAATCATTTGATAACATCATATGATTTTATGAAAATAAAATAAAAAGAAAATTTAAAACTTCATAGCAAGTTTCAAATACAATGCAGAGAACACATTTATAAAAAGAAAGAAATAGGTTTATCACTCTTAAAGTGCAATATTTTAAACTGCAAATGTTGTTGACAATAATCAAGAGATCATCATAAAAATATAATAGACTAAGGAGGAAATATTGTAGATTTAATATTTTCTTTTGTATTTCAAGTTGCACATAAACTTACATACGCTTTTATATGCCATTAAATATCTCATATTTTTATTTTTTTATTTGTTTTTTCTTAGGGACTACATACTTATTTATATCAATTTAGTATTATGTATGTATGTATGTAAATGTACATGCAGGGCGTATGTTTATTATCACATTTTCATTTACTCGTTACTCATACACACTGTTGCTTCTTCGTTTCTTCAAACATGCTTGTACTACATGTCTCAAATTTATATTTCAGCATGACTTTAAAATTATATCATCATTGTTTCATTTGACGGCAATTTGAAACTCTAAACAATTTTAGACTAAAAATGATTTACGAAAATTTATAACCATTTGCTTTGACATGTAATTTGCTAAATAAATTTAGCTCAATTTTACAATGATCATATATTGTAATCTTCTCAAAGGAAATGCTATAATGTTAAGAGTGTTTAAAGATAAAATTGGATTTTTTTTTCATTTAAAATATATGTATATATGTAAATGTATAAGAAATAATGGACAGAATTTTAATAAAAGATAGAAATAGGAGAAGTTTCAACATACTTTCTCTTGAGCAAAATTTAAGTAAATAATTAAAAAATTATTCAAGAAAATTAAAAAGTACAGAGAAAGTAAAAACAGAAAACATGTGATCATTAATAAGAAAAAAATAAAAGCACAAAAATCTTATCAGTTGGTAAATTTCTTTCTCACTCACACAATTAGTAAAAGTAAATTAAAATTCCACTTTCAAATTTGTTAAAATTGTGAGTCAAATAGATGATGTTTACATAGAACACCAGTAGTACTGATCAAAGTCTGCTGCAGATGAAACTGTAGCTGGTTTCGAAAATGCATTCCACTCGGCTAGTGCTGGACTTGATTTTCATAATATTCTTAATAATAATAATAATCACAAATATATGAACTCAAGCAAAAACTAATAATATTAAAAAGTTATTTTTTATTTAAAAAAATTAGTTTCCTATATGATATCAGCTGAGTGAAATCGCAGCTGGTTTAAAAAATTCATTATGCAGAAAATTTTTAATATTTTTTAAAAAAAAAAAGCGTACTTTTTCTTTTTAAAAAAAGAATATATTTTGAATTTCCCAAATTAATTATTTAAGCTTGAGGTCGTCGTTTGTATATAAAATAGTTTTTATTTAAATTATAATTTAAACAAAAACTAAAATAGTTAATTTGTTAAAAAAAAAATGAAAAAAACAAGAATATTTTATCAATTTATTTTATGGAATTTTCAAATATCCATTTTAAAAATATCTAGTTTAATGACTTATGTTCACAAATAACTTTTAATAATAATTAAAAAGTTAAATCTTATACCTCAACAACACTCTGGCTTTTAAAATTTTTTAAATTTCTTTATTAAACTCGACCGGTTAAATAACCGGCTTGCCAAAGCAGGACTTTTACAGAAAGAAAAAAATGGTTGTGTATGGTTACGGTAGTGTGACCGCAGACTATTTTAATATTCTATGACCACTGCAATCATTTTTCATTATTACAGCAATCATTTATAGGTTAATGTTAATCATATACAGAATTATGGGTAATCATAAATATATAGCTCTCAAAATATATGATAAACAAAATCATGAGCAACATAATTATGATTATCCGTATTCAAGTTTATATTTAAGATAAACAAATAATGATTCTTGCAATCATATATATGATCTTGGTAATGACTTAAAATATGACTACAACCATATTATGTTTATCAAACTCACGAATATGATTTCAGTGGCAATAGTGTTTTTTAAATATTATGTGATCATATTCTATGATCATATACCGTGACCATGCTCAACCATGTTTTTAGTTTGTAACAAACACGGGGTAATTTTATTCGCACAAAAACCAATAACTCAATATTTAGACATTAACGTTACTTATATTTTACTATATTAGTTTTAAGCTCGTGTCTAACAAGTTTCAATTTTTCTAAGCAAACTAAGTCGAAACGCATGCACACGGTAATGTTGATAAAATGGATCTTAAATATTTTACAGAAATACGAAGTAAAAATACATATTTCTCTCACTTAAGTTTAAGGGTCGAAAAAAGTTTTAATTGATTATTATAAAGTTTGGATCATTGGTAGTTCTCATCTTAAGAACATATGATATTATCTTTTTTTTTTTAATTTTAAGTAGGCATGGCTTCTCTTTTACAAATCTGTTAGTTTTTTATCGTATAAATTAAGAACTGGTGCACTTAAAATCTACAAACTTTGTGTACGTTATTCCATTATCATAGTACGTAGTTATGCTTTGAATGCACTAGAACTCTAATATATATATATGATATCAAAACTTTGTAATATTTTTAAATAACGCCTTTTATCAACTTTGATATAAAAAAAACCTATTAAAGCTTCTTGATCAACTTTTAACAATTTCTTATTTTTCAAATTATAATAAGTAGCTTAAACGTTACTAGGAAACAAATGAATATATGTATATACATACAAAGCGGTTATAATCATAACCCTCTTTCTTGACATGCAATTAGATATTTTCTATTAAAAACAAAACTCATGCTTAAAATGGCCCAGATTTTTAATTTTCTCTTATTTTGATATTAGCGATTATCGATTACAAATAAACACTTTTCTGTACATCTGTTAAGTAAAAAACGATTTTCAATATATTATGGTTTTCACTAAAAACCACTGTATTAAATTACATTTTTTTTAAGAGAAAAACGCCTGATTGTTAGAAAAACATTTTGCTAAAATCAATGCTTTTATTGTAAAAAAAAACAATAACAGTTACACATTTAAAGCCTTGAAAATGATTTGATGCGGTTTATACTCTTCTCCTTTTGATAGCATTTTAGGATTTTCGAAGCAAACTAGCATACACTCATTACAGCGATGTTGAACACAACAACAACAATTGTGCACACAGCCGTCGGCCGCAATAGCACACACAATTCCTTACACACATATACTCTAGAAAAAAGAAATACTCTCGCCCACACATTAAACTAACTGCAGGCAAAAGTGAAGTGTTGAAAAAAAAATAAAATTAAAAATTTTCCCATACAAAAAAATAGATACACATACACACACGTAAACAATCAAACAGTGCTTAGTTTAGTTACACTACAAAATAAACAGTGTACGTTACTTGTTTTTTTTTTTTAAACTTCTTTAGTATATTTTTGATCCTTTGTTAAACAATGGATTTATGAAACCCTACAGTAGAATAGGTGTGAAGTGTTTTATGTGTTTGTTCTGTTTTTAAGGCTCAGCTTAGGATACACTGATTGACTTCGATTCACGTTCTTAATAGAATCGGCACTTTCCGCCCACCTATCTATTTGCTAATGGTAATTATAGAATAGATCACAATTAAAAAACATTTTAAGAAACACGTAAACCCTTAGTTTTAAGAAGAAACCCTGTTTATTTTAATTGTAGCCTGTCCAAAGATTATATTCGCTTCTTTACAAATTTCGTATCATAATTAAATTGTAATGATTACCTCTAATAGGTGCCCTCCGATATCTGCATTTCGATTCGAACGGAAATTTTCTCCGATTGGAAACATTGGTATTCTGCGTTTCGATTCATATAGAATTTTTACAATTGTGTGTATTCTGCATTATGAGCGTAGATACGTTTTTGTAAATTGTTTATTGAACTACTGTTTTGTTGCACGAAATTTAACTTTTTTATTAATATTTTTATTTTTTCTATTTACATTTCACACGTTCCACAGCGAAACAGCTACTTTTGAAATACTGTTAGTCTTTTTCTTTTTCTTACGATTCAGTTTTTGTTGGAATACCTTTTTTCCGTATTTGCGTAACTGAATGCGGAAACGGAATCGAAATGCAGAATAGGGGGGATTGGTTTTAGCTCATATTAAGGACCTACTAAGGACCTAAAACATCCTGCCGGTGATAAAACTTTTATATATTTTACAGTCGAAAAAAATTAATAAAATTTAGTATGCTCTTTTTAATAATACCACAATCAAACTTAGCAAAACTAACCACATATACAGAGGGAAAAAACCGTTCGAAAAACACCGAAATTGACACCATCCGTTGTCAAAAGTGAGCTAAGCGTTTTTGTTCTTGATTTGACAACGGATGGTGTCATTTTTCTAAGAACACCTGGTTCGTATTTCAACAACAGCCGTTCTTGTTTTGACAACGCTTCGTTCTTATTTCGACAACAACCGTTCTTGTTTTAACAACGCTTTGTTCTTATTTCGACAACGACCGTTCTTGTCTTGACAACGCTTCGTTCTTATTTCGATAACGAACGTTCTTAATTGATGAACATGTCGTTTACAATTTGACAACGTCTGGTAGTTTTAGATTTTCGTTCTCAATTTGACAACATTTCGTTCTTGATTTGACAACATTTGGTATTTTTATTATTTCGTTCTTAGTTTGACAACATTTGGTCTTAAATTTATGAACGGATGTTCTCGAAAAAGTGAGAACGCTTCGTTCACAATTTGACAACATACGTGCATAATTTTAGAACGTCTTTTTTCCCTCTGTATATTTGTATATTTAGGATTAGGGTACAATCTAATCGGTTTGGCCAACTATGTGTTCCTCTTAGTTAATTTTTTTTGTATTCTTTTGCTATAATACTACTAGCAGTAAATGTTGTTGTTTTGTAAATTTTTCTTGGTACTGTTAAGCTGGTTAGTTAAATAGTTTACATACAATTGTTCACTTACAGTTTACAAAAGAAATGAAAATAAAATAAAAATAAATAAAAACAACTGTAGAGAAAAAAAAACAAACGTTTATAGTTTAGAGTTGTGTTTAGGAGAGAGATTTTTTTTGCATTTGGTAATTTGGTTGGTGCTATTTAAAGCACCCACACAAAAAACAAAGTTTAGTTTTATATACATACATACATATGCAATGCTGTTTCCTCTTGTATGTATGTTTGTGTTTATATGTTTATCCATATGGTTTTACAGAAACAACAAATACAAATACAAATCAAACACAGTTTGCACTAATAGTGAAATACAAGTGTTGCAAGTAAGGACTTCTTAAGATGTAACTGGTGTTTGTATAAAAGTAAGCGGATTTGGATTGTTGTATATATGTCAATGTACATGCATGAACACATGTTCATCAGATTTTACAGTAAGGATTTTTTTCTATACATATACTTAGCATCTGTCTGCTTGCTGTTCCGGATACCAATTATTACAAATTCAAAATTATTAATGTAAACTGTTAATGAGTTTAAACTATTACGAAGCTCCTAACTTTACGCAATTTTGAGTGATCCCAAACCTCATTACCAATGCTTGTATTAACATTATTTACCAACCGAAGTTAATGTAATAAAAAACAATTGTTTTGCGTTCCATTTGCTAAATCCATGTTAAAATTTTTAGTTCTAATTTTTTTCTCTATTTCGTTTTTCTCCTTTTTTATTAGTATGTTACGTTTTATTAAAAATAAAAAAGTTTGAAAAGAAAAGATTGCCCGAGTTTTTATTTTCTATGTGGTCTAAAAATAAAAATAAAATGTTGTATTTTGTAGAAGTTAAATTTCAAACAAATGAAATAAAAAACAATTGAGAAACGAAAACCCATTTCAACTTTAAGCAACAACGAGAGGTTTTAAACAAAGAAGAACGTTGTTTAACCACGAGCAGAAATTTACTCATAAAAATATAAAGCCAAAATAAAGTTTAATTATTTAAACCAATAAAAAGCATATACTTAAGCTTATGTTTTTGAATACATATTTCAAATGCAGGAGAAAATATTAATTGGGGCAAACTTTAAATTGTTATTGCAGAATGAATAAAAAAAAGTTTTATGAAGGCAAATATAAACTCGTAAAAATCTACGATATTTTAAACTTATTGAAAAAAATCATTTATATAATTCTCTAATGGCAAATTGCTTGTGGATAAATTTCTGTCAGAACAAAATAAAATTGACAACTGACAGCTTGGGGTTAGAAAATATTAAATCCTAAAGGAAAGAACAACATGTTTTATTTATCTGAACAATGTTTAAAAAACAACAAAACATATCAATAACCTACATATACACAACAAATATTTATACTTTGCATAGGTTTTAAAAACTTTTGTTAATTTGGTGTTATAAATAACAAATATGGTAAATATAATTCATTTGTTTTTAAAACTGCTTTCTGTTTCTAAATAATTTATATATGGTAAACTATTAAATTAGTTTTTGGATTATATTAACGTAAAAATTGGCAAGAATAAATTTAATGATAATATAATTTTTAGTATAAAATTGTATGTGAATCAGTCCATAATTGATATTAACTCTTTTATTAGAACACTCCCCTAAATCACTTAAAAAATAACGTATTCCAACACATGTATAACATTTGAAAAATATAAATTCTAAGCTTTCTAATAATAGAGAGTTTACCAAACATTTTTTTAAAATTCGAAGATCGGTTCAATTTTGGTAAAAATTTTCTATTATTCTATATTCCTTTCGTGTAGTAAAGAAAAAAACTTTAAAGAATAAAAACAGGAAACACCATGCATACCCAGCAAAAACTGGGTGATGAATTGCTCTTTCTCAATAGCATACTTTTCGATGAGAACAACATACCAATAACAATTTTATATTATGAAACGTAATAACTTTTCCATGAGATACACTTTGGCTGAAAAAATTGTTAGAAGCCACTCAAAAAAGTTATTATGATTCTCATTTAGGTTGTTATATTTTAAGTACAAGAAATTATTTTTTCACTGATTTTTATGAATTTCATGACGGTTTTTAAACCGACTCTAAAGGTTTTGTCTCAGTGTTTCTGTAAAAGGTAATGTACAGAAGTAATAAAACTCAAATTTGTTCTTAAGAAGCCGAATATAAAACATTATTGATAATAAGTTATGTAAGTCCATGCAATCAATTGAATATTTTACTTATTTAAAGCAAGTAGTTATATAATATTTTAAAAGTTATGACTCATATAGTTCCTGCCTTATAACCTAACGGGCTGCTTTATTTGTTGATAGTTAATATTTACTTAATGACATTAAAATATTGACTTTACAAAATCCCTATTTGTAAGCGAGGGTGGTAATGACTTATTTAAGTCCCTATTTGTAAGAGGGAGGGGTAAGTAATTACCACCAATGACATCGCCATGCCAAAGTAATGGGTTAAAATGCCAAAAGTAAGTAGTGCAACTACTGTGTTTTTATCATTTTAACTCATTACAAAGCCATGCAAATTTTTGCTGGATATATTCACGTCAAAACATATATTAAGTCTAATTTCGATATTAGCCATTAGACGCACAAATTTTTAATTTATTTTAAACAGATTTAATAAAGTTTATCTATCTTTCTGCAGTAGGTCCTAGTGTTTCGTTAGTGTTCATTTAAAAGTCATGTTGGTTAATTTAATCTCAATCCTTAGTTCACAGCCTAAGACAAAATTATAGGAAAGTGGCAGTAAATTCAGTAAATTTTGTGTAAATACAAAACTTCCGAACAAGGTACGATACTTAAAGTCGACTTCGGTCAACCACATTACGACTCAAGTTTTAACCATTTTGAAAAATAGGAATCCTGTACTTTGCCGACCACCACTTGTGTGACCAACAGTGTACCAATGACAACCAGAAGAAATAAATTCCTTTTTTATCATTTAGGTGACATTTAGGGACATCTTATAAAAATAAACACAACTTTTATCATATTAAGTATTTTTGCAATTGATATTTATGGAAAATGCTGTTATACAAATGATGGAAACGGCAACCCTTAAAATGGTACTGATTAAAGTTTATGTTCTACTTCGAAAAAATACATCCCCCAAGCAAAAATGTAATATTTTCAAAACAAAATGGTTTTTATAAATTCTAAAGTTTTCTTTCAGAGACATTTATTTTTACCAATAACATTTTTTTATACAAACATATATGAAACATATGCAAAATTAGGCAAAAAAAATTGTTTACATAAAATATGCCAACTTTATGACTGTATTATAATCCGATCACATTTAAACCAAAAACGAATAATAGTCGCTTTTTTAAGGAAGTTCAGGTAACCCTCCTACAACGCAACTTCATATAACGCGTTTTCGCTACAACGCGATTTTTACAAAAATTTTCTATGTAAAGCAATTTACTATGTATTTTAATTTAAAAAAGGTTTTTTTCCTTAATGAAATTTTCGAAGTATGTATGTACATTCTTTGATACCTATTTGTTTTGTAACATTTCCCACCTACATTTGAGTATGTATTGACATACGGTCCTGTAAGGGAAAGAGCAGAAAAATCTAAACAAAATCTTCAAAATATATTATCTTCCTATCAAGAAATTTATAAAGATTTACGATATAAGAGCAAACGAGGTTCATTAAAAGATTTTTTCAAACCAATTATTGCTGAAAGGATGCCCAAATCTGATAGTAAATCAACCTCAGATAATGACATATCATACTAAGTGATGAGGAGGAGAAAAAAGCTATGGTTCAACTTTGGATTTATTTTATTAGAATTTTTAATTTATTTGGAATCGAAATTTGAATTTGTTGGTTTTATTTTGTTTACGTTTAAATAAATGAAGTGTTATCATATTATAAATTATGTTGTTATGACTCAATAAATAAATATGTACACAAAAATATATTAAGTATGTATGTACATATACAAGGTGTCCGTCGGCAAGGTATACTACTTTGTTTTGCCGCCATTTTGGTAAACATTAGTCTTGACAGTTCATATTTGGCAGTCGTGAAGAAGAGACGTGGCAAATTTATAATGGAAAAAAGTTGGTAAACCAACGTGTTTTAATCGTTTAAACATTTTATCAAAATTAATCATTGATTACTATGACGATGAGAAAGTCACATGAAATTTTTGGGAGGAGTAAGGTCCAATGATTCCTCCTGACCAAATAGCACACCAGACTGTCACTTTTAATGGATGCAAAGATAACTGATGACTGATTTGAGCGTTTTTATTGCCCAGAACCGACTATTCTGTTCATTTACATATCCATTCGTACTCGTTAGGATTTTCGTAACTTTCTCATCGTCACAGTAATCGATGATTGATTTTTATAAAATGTTTTAACAATTAAAACACGTTGGTTAACCAAATATTTTTCCATAATAAATTTGCCACGTTCATACTTCACGACTGACAAATATAAATTGTCAAGACTAAAGTTTACCATAATGGCGTCAAAACAAAGTAGTATAGTTTGCCGCCGGACACCCTGCATATTATACAAAATCAAATTTTTCAGTTTGGAACCAAACTCTGTTTTTTGTATGAGTCAATATCTCTTTCAAAGCAATTTCTTACAACGCATCAATTTTTGAGGAACTTAACCCCTGCGTTGTAGGAGGGTTACCTGCATACGACAATTTTTAGTTAAGATCCGAATAATCCAACGATCCGACTATACAATGCTAACCGCCCAATATTATGTTGCACATATTCCGTCGGGAAGATGATGATCATTTGGCGACCACAAATGACGTCACTTTTATGTTACAAGGTGCTAAAAAGCAATGAGTCATTGTACGTCTCGTTACGTGGTTCGACCAGAAATATATAAAAAATAGATTTAATTTGAATGAAATAACTGAAATTGATAGATTTCCTACTTTATCAGATCATTCAAGTCGAGAAAAAGTCCGACTGTGTTGCTCAGGTTGTTTCTGTTAAATTTCAATTAAAAGCGAGCGTTTCTAAATTTTGCCATAAATGTTAATATAATTCCTATTGCACTAGAATAATTGTATGGGAACTTGGTGAGATAACAGAATGATAATAAGCAAAATCAACGCAGTTTATTTTTGGGAATAAAAAGTACTTTATGTACACCAAACTTTTTCACATATCATCACAAACCTTAGCTAGTCAGCATGGTTAGGAGGAAGCCGCATAATTTTTATTTGAATTTTGTGTAACAAACGCAAACAAAGAAATGCATATTGAAAGTATTTTTTT
>NDXZ01007921.1:0-17508 GCA_003055125.1 Paykullia maculata | reverse complement strand
TTTTTTTAAAGAAAACAGGGAAAAAATACTTTAATTATTTGCACGCTTTATCGGCATTAGTTTTTTAAACACAATAGATTTGTGCTTCTTTATATTTGGACGTAAAACTGTTGTTAAGAATTATGGAAAATTAACTACATAACAATCATGTCGACCTTTTAAAAGACATGCTATCATATTAAGTATCGGCTATCTTATTATTAAAAATAAATTAATAAATCATAAGTATTCTTTTTTGCACAACACAGCAAAAATAAAAGACCTTTTAAATAAATCTTGAAATTAGACCTACCCTGTTAAACAGTTGGCATGAGCAACATAACGAAAAATCAATTTCTTTTTGCATGCGCTTTATTATTCATACGCCACAAGCTGCTAAGCAATTACTTGTTATGAAAAGTTTTCTTAGGAAATTTTAATGCTAAAACAATAAAATATTAACATTTAATTGTTTACCAATAAAATATACACAAACATATTTTAAACAAACGATTCATTAATGACATTTATTCAAAGTTAAATACTCGTAACTACAATAAAATTTTATGGATTGCAATAACGTTTTATACAAAACAGATGAAATTAAGCTTGTTCTATTTTTTAAAGCTAATTTTACAATTTCTATAATGAATCACATACAATTTTGTAGTTAATTTAATTTAGTTTTTTTTTTGTTTTGGCTTAATTATGTTTATTTTTCTTTTTGATTTTAATTAAATGGTTTTTGAACAAAGGAAACTTTTTTACATTTTAGTAGAAATACTTGTAAAATGTTTAATTATTCAACATATCTTTTATTTAGCCTTTAGAGATGACCCAAAGTAAATATAAATACATCATTAAATGGTAGTTAAATAAAATTGCCTATAATATATAGCAGTAACAAAAACTCTATCAAACAATGTTAAGCCACACAAACTAATCACTAAATTTTTTGAGCCAGTCAGCTACTTATCCTGCCAGACATGAAATTTCGAAAGTAGATCATTAAAAACGTATTTATATTCTGCTGTCCAGCTTAACAGAAGGTTATAAATTATTGTGAACCTTTTTTATGCATAACGTTTGATTTCTTACCGAAATATTTAGTTACAAAAAACAAAACGATTTTGGGCAAATAACAGCTAACAAATAACAGTTTAATTACTCAAAGTGATTTTTGCAAGATTACGGTTCAAAAGAATTTAGTTATGTTTTGCTTTATGTACAAAACTAACGTAACAAGTTTTAAATATATGGCTTTAATTAAGTAGTAAGTTAATGCTACCACTACTAAACTTTCTGTTTTTCTAAGACAATTCCTTCTTTAAAACAAAATAGATGTATAAAATTCACCCAAGAAATTAGTATTAAATTAAACAAAATAAAAGAAAGACCTTCTATTAAAGTCATATGGCCTTACAAAGTCTAAGGTTGTCTTTTTTCTTTAGAAAAAGAGGCATAAGGAACCATGTTCCTATAAAAATTTATCCGCCTATAGAGCTATATAACAGATTTGCAAATTATCAATCTTTTTCTTTTATTAACTAAGTAAATTTATGGCCTTTGATGGTATAAAAAAGTCTGGCATTTTTTAACCTTTTTAGTTTTGGTGTCGGCAAAAGCTGCCCTCCTTCTTAAAAAACTAGTTTTCGTAGTAACCCAAAATAAAATTTGTTTAGATTAAATCTTAACAAACGAGCCTAAAATTTACTTTAAAATATTTCTAGATTTGTTATTTTTCTTGTTAAATGACAGTAACACATGCCATTCAAATACATTCAATTATAAGACTATACTTTGGTGATATAAGCTGAATGGAATACCTAATTGCAATCTTCTTTTGATCTAAGCTGAAACTGTTTTCTCTTTATACCACCAGTACAAGATCAAATACATGATACCGTCTTCCTCTTCCTTCTCTTCTAGGAGTCTTAAAATCCACCAATCACCACGATATCACCACCAATAAGGAAAACATTTTCTAGCAGTAAACATTTCTACACAAAATAAATTGTGCTTCAAAATGAACACGGCATTAAGTTTTTGCATAAAAATATTCTTGTGAGTTTTTCTTTAAATTTTATTATTTTATTCAATTCAGAGATAGCAATATGTATAATATATTAACAGGGTCTTTCATTAAACACTTGATTTCTTTAAGTTTTACTAAAACGAAGTGTGTTTGAGATATAATCAAAAAATGTTAATTGTAAATAAGCCTGAGTTCGGTTGATGGTAAGGGGTATGTTGGCTTTGATGGTCGCTGGGTTTATGTTTTTTCTTATCGTCTCAAATCGCACGATTTCGGTAGCCAGTTTACATCACCAGCAAATAAGATGACTGTAGCACAAGCTTTGGCTATGTAGCGCAATTATCATTGGTATCAGTGTCATCCAATTAAGGCCAAGAGAACTTGCTAATCATTGACCTATATCTTTCACCGTTGACGGTGATAGTCTAGCCAACGCTTTTTTTCAAAGAAATATTGATGCCGCCAACATAAAATCGCCTCCTCACAGTGACTTTTGCAATATGTATTAGGAGCTTTTGGACTAATATCGTCCAAAAATAACATATCTATTCATCAAGAAATTAGCCCCATCACTGAAGATGAGTTTTTAAGAAAATGATAGTCAGTTTCCGAACAGAACACCAATTTTAATAAAACAATTTTATCATTTGCAAATGTTGTTGACCGCTTTATCCTTCCATGATGCTACAAAAAAATGTTCAAATTAAATATAATGTTATATTTATTTTCATAAATACTTATTTATATTTTGCAGTACTATGGACTTTATTTATCAATTCCGGACGATATAATTTTTTATTGCGATATTTGTTGTAAGAAAGTCCAGCATTATGTATTGAAGTTAGCATAATTAGTGTATAAACGGATTTGTTTTATTCCAACTTTTATTATTGTTGATAACATAAAACTTACTATCCCAGCAAAAACTAATGCTTCGCCGTATGGGAATGTCAAGGTCCTATTGCTTGCAAAACTGCTTATATATGGCATGAAATTAGTTTGCGATGTCTCACTTTGGCGCATTTCCTTTTAAGTGCTCATTTCAGCGCAGTAAATATGTATTGAAATCATGGGTTTTTGTTGTTTCTTTAGCTCTATTTTTGCTCTCGTTTCTGATTTCTCATGTTTTTATGTTCGGTTCTTGTCATAAAATTAAACAGTGTTTACTAACTGCCAGACATTAGCGCTTTCTAGTATGCACTCCTGTAAGGCAACGTATGAAAATTAAAAATGTTTATAATTTTCTGCCTTACATAATTGCATTTGTAAAGGCAATACATGTGTGCTTACTGTAAAGTGCACTCGTATGCCAATTATTAGTATGTACTGCTTAGAAATTATTTATTATTTTTTGCTGGGATGTTAAACATATTTGATAGTGGCGTTGTTGAGTTTCAAAAATGCCAAAAGCATACCAAACCTAATTTACTTGAAAATCAATACAATCACAACTTTAAAAAAAATCAGTATACACATTTGTAATCAGTACGCCATATGAAAAATCCGTACCAATGGTCTGCCGAATTGTGCAAGAAGAGACATTTTATTTAAAGTTTCTTTAAAGAAAATTTACAAATAGAAAAGCTCTTAAATGTCCCAACTGCACATTTTTAGAATGACCTAAAGAAAATTCCTTTTTTTAAGGTTATTATTTATCATATATGCTTTTCTTATTAAAACAATTTAACTGACAATTGAAAATAAACTAGGCTATGGCATGAAGCATTTCTAGGTAAAAATTTCATGAAATATAAAAAGCATCATATCAAGTCATATAACACAAGTTCACCAAATTTTCTGCTTGGAAGACTAAAAATGCTTTATTTAATCATAGAAGGTTCTGCTTAGTTATAAGAATGATTTAAATAATATTCTTAAAACAAACAACACATAGAAAAGCTGATTATCCAAATGTATTCAAGTATCTAAAATCATTAAACCAAGGGTTGTTAACAGCAATGAATACAAGAGTATGACAATAAGAAAACTATAGGCAAAAGTATTTCTGTAGACAAAAAATTAAATTAATAATTTTAAAACAGACAAAACAAGTTTTTAAAAAAGAAACAGAAATATATAAAACTTTTTTAATTAAACCGAATTTAAATTTCTATATATGTGTATAAGAAATTAGTTTACTTAAACTAATTAAAAAGTTACTTAAATTACTTATTCAAATTCAATATATAAAAATATTTCTCAAGTCTCCTTAAGCGAATAATCTTAAATTATTTTTAGAATCTGAAAGAAGGCTAAAAAAAATTCCCACTTGAATACCCCAGTGAACTAAACCGTCTTGCGCTTAACTGCCAGCCAGAGGCTCTTATCTGTTACTTTACAACGGACAAAGGACCGTGTTAAGCCTCTAAGTTAATTCAGTAAAAACATAATTTGTCATATTAATAAATTAAAAAGTTTTCTACTTAACTATTCATTTTATAAATTTTTTAATATTTATTCTTAAATTTATTAAAAAGCATCCAGTTCTTAAAGTCCCTTGAAATATGCTTTTGTTATAAATGTTTTTATACTATAAATTTTAGCAAAAAAAAAAAATTTGTTTGTTCTTGCCAACAATAACCCTCATAAAACCTTGTGAACTTTCACTGGCTGGGCCTTTTTTCTCATTTTGAACTCTTATTGTTTAAAATATGGGACAATAAAATAGGGGGGAAAAACTAGTATATTATTGCCTACATGTTAAGTACAATGTGTGGGTTCACAAGTTCACATTTTACATTTAACTAGAAAAAAAACAGAGAGAAGGAAATATATTTTCATATATATTTTTACGGTATTAAGAGCACTCAGGAGGGTGATTAAAAAATAAATTTACGTTGCAAAAAAAAACTAGAATTTTTAAAGCTTAAAAATAAAATAAAAAGAATAACATACCGAGCGGTTTACCGCAACATTACCACTTACATACATACATAGGACAGTGTTTTTTTCCGTTTTCATATGTAGTCGTTACCTTTCAACACACACATATATATTGCTTTATTCAATTCTTTGTTATGAACGATTATCTGTGTAAATGTTTACATAAATATGTGTAATAGTGAAAGTATCATTTACATATGCATATGTATATTAGGAGCATTTCAGGCTACAAACAATTGAAATAAATCCTATAAGGGTGTTGTGCAAGAGTCAAATATTTAGGTTATTTCGCTTGTCATTGAATGAAACATCCTGTTTAAGAGAGAAATATTACACCCTGCACAATCTTTTTATAAACGAAAACTGTTGTTTGAATTTGTTTTCTATGTTTGTGGTTTTCAAAAACTAGTCCCAGGTATATCTTTAGCTACATATAAAAATTATAATAATACTCACAAAAAATCTTTAAATATGTGGTTGTTTTTGCTTTCTTTACTAATGAAAATTAATATCAGAGTAAAATAAACAAAATGTCATCAAATCTTTTTGAGGTGGATTTATTAGACGTGCCCTGCCTCCAGTCAATTTTTTCTTTAAAAATTAAAGTAAGTCACACTAAGTTAGAGATTATTGGTATTGTAGTTTCCTAAATATCTCATTTTAGGTATTTTTTTACTATCGGTGCCCACCCGTGTTCCTGTTCTCGTCAATTTCACCTTGAATAAGCCAAATATTATAACAGATAATCGTACAAAATGTTGCGACTATTAATATAATGGTTCTCAAGATATATCCTTGTTTATATTGAAGCTGTTTATGAGAAGCCACGCCTTCTTTTTCTTTTAGTTTATTACAATTATGGAATAACCTAAACAAACTTTAGAGACTTTAAGTAAACCAGTTCTCAAGTTATACCAAAATCACCATTTACTTTTGATGGGAAGTGCAAAGCCTCCTTAAAAATTTAAGGAAAATTATAGCCCATTATTTATTTCAAGATAAAAAATACAGATGTTTAAAATTTCATAAGAATCTGTCCGGCTGCTTAGGCGTTAGTGAGTCACAAACAAACTTGTGTTTTTTTTATCTTCGTCTATTCCCCCGTGGGCAATTATATAAGCATCATGATAATTACGTCCTGTCATGGTGCTAATGCTCTCTGGGAAAAGGGACTTGCCTTAGCCTCGGGTGCACGGACCCAAATTGGTGGTTATCTCTAGTACCACGGAAACCAGTAAGCCTTTGGGGTCTACGTAGTGGTTGTGGTTGTCACCTGAATTTTGAATTAGCAGTCAATTAGTGATGGTTGAAACATAGTGATGGTTGAAACATATACAACCATTAGGATGGTTGAAACATACACCTCGATGAGTGTTCCTAAGTAACACACGCTGTGCAATAGAAGATCTGAGCACTGGCTGATGCTTGTGCTAGTGACAGACTTCGGTCAGTCGGATCTTCTCAGGCTCTGTTGTATGGCAGCAAAGGGATCTAGATAGGCCGAGCTATCTAGCAAGGTACCTACTCTATTATCCGTGAATCATAATGGGTAGACATTTGCTACCAGTGTGTTTCTTGCAAGTCACACAGGGGCGAAAGTTAACGCATACTAATTTAACTCGGGGTTTGACCACTGTCTGGTTATTTCACAAGGTGACGGTACAGACATAAATCTAATTCTCGTATATCTGCGTCTATCGTATCTGTTATTTAGTACTTTGTTACAAATGCTTGTCAGTGCAAAAATTTAACCAATTGCATTCTTTCTACAACAAACGCGACCTACGCACTCAACTCTTTAATGTTTGGTGGCCAGATTCAAGTCGACTAGTTTGCTTAATAATTAGTCAACATTCACATGCCACAGAAAGCCAGGCCGGTCGTATGAGCAGCAATGAGTTAAGCTTATTTAATGATTTACAAAATCTTTTAGCAAATGCGAAAGATTAAAATATTACGTCTACCTCCAAAATTTAAATTACCATTAATGTATTTAAAGCCCTTTCTCTTATCTTGTAATATTTATCTAAATTGAAATTTAATTAAATTACATTTCAATGATAAATTTTGTAAACTATTTTAAAATTAAATTTAGCAAAACAAAACAATTTTAGTTTTCCCTTAACACATATATTTATTATTTGCTCTATTTCGTTTAAAATATATAAATTCTATTAAAAAAAAAAACTTTAAACCATTTTACATAGTCATACAAATCCACAATTTTTTTCAACTGGTATTCATTACACATAGCCCTGCTACAACAAATACACGAGTGCCAGCATGCGGCGTATACAACTAATGTTTTCGGTGCGAGTAATTGTGTTTGTGTGTGTGTGTGTGTTTTAGCTCCATTTAACAATATTTGGCACTTTATGTTTATTACACACACCCACATATGCCAAAAAAAAATAGGAAAAACATAAAATAAATGAACAACAAAAAAATCTATACCGACGACATAGACATACATTTGGTTGTATGTATGTAGTTTGCCAGTGTGTATGTAGGCCATAGCTTAACACAAAACTTATTTATGTGGGTGTTTTTATCCTATTTTATAACTTCCATTATATGTATGTATATGTATATATATGGTTGACGTATTAACGTTAGTAACACTAGAGCGGGAGTGCTGTTGGAATTTATTTAATTTTAAGGCAATAAATATGGATTAAAAAACTATTTGTTGCTTTAGTCTATAATAGTGTAGTCCTGTCGTCGGTAAAGGCAACTAAGTCGCTTCCAGAATTAAGTTTCAAAAACATTAACCTTAAGCAATAAGACAGCTACTTACCATTATGGTGGTTGCGTTGGTATTAAGTTTTATTAAAGCTTTTTTAAAGTAATAATAAATACAGTGAAGCCAATTAAGCATTCTCAAAGCAAGATTAGGTTGCTTTTTCGAGCAAAACAACGTTCAAAATTCAGACCAGCGCTTTTATTTACCACTTTTGCAACTTAAAATTTAACTTTAAATTGCACCTTACCCCTTTAGACAGTGCAATAATAAATTCAAAAACTTTAATTGAAATCTTAAGGTTTTGTCTCAGTTAAAAGACGCCCTTTACAGTTTGATAAATTAAAATGTTTTTATGTTTTGTACACTTTTATTTTAATAAGTTAAAAATATAAGCGGAGAAGCTGGTTTGATTTAAAATATATATAAAAAAAACCGATAAATAAAAATGTACTATGAAAACACAAACAAGGTTATTAATAAATTGTAATAAATTTATGTTTTATTAAATTATTTTATAAACGCAATTAAAGGATTAAGCGCTTCAAAACTTTTTATTTACTTTTTTTGTTTGCTTGTATATTTTTCATTTATTAATGATAGATTGTAACTCTTAAGAGATTTATTAATCTTATCTTACTAACAAAATCGTAAATTTATGGAATATTTATTGTTATCTACTTATCAAGTTATCTTATTGAAATAATTTGAATCTTGTCTCGAAACTAGTTTTGCTACTGTTAACCTCTGGCTATATGCAATTAAAAATTTTTCTAAAACTAAGTTCAAAAAAAATCCTGGAGCCTTGCAGGTCACAAATAAGACTCATTATTTTAACGTTAAAGGACTCATTAGACTCGTAACTAAAATAAATATTATTAGGAGGATAGTTCAACTTTAATGACAAATATCAAAACTTGCTTTTAAAAGACTCCAGCTTTTTAGTTTTGAGAACTTTATAAAAGTGCATCATCCCGGACTTTTTCATTTCCCGGAAAAACGGGATTGAATTTTTGACTTTTTCATTTAGTTTAAAAGTGCATTAAATGTTATACAAAAAATTATATAATTTCAATAACAATAACGCATACACACATATATAGTATATACAAATGTATATTATATGTAAATGCCAAAGCAACAGCATTTTGATATAACGCAAAAAAAACAATATATATTATCTACATAAAATATTACAAATTATTGAAAATAGAACTTAAGTACAGAAAAAGAATCAACAGAATCGTTCGACAGTCTGTCTCTAATGTTATTTATAAAAAGTCCTATCAATATATAAAATTAAAAGAGCATTATTAAATCTCCCAGCACTTTAGCTTTTTCACAACATTTTTAAAAAAAATCATTTTTTAAAGAAAATGATTTGCTATAACAAAGCTTTATTTTTTTTGACGCTTGCAAAGTCCTTAAAAATATAAAGTTTGTTGTTAGTTTTAAGCTGTCTATCTATATGTTGCATTTCACTGATGCTTATACCAGATCATCAGTAGACTTTAAAACTATTTCTTCAAAATATTCAAATATATTGTATGATTAAGTAAGAGTTTACTAAACAAATTGAATAAGAATTCTTACAAATCCAAAAACATTCAAAAATTTCCTTTAGAAACCAACAAAAAAGAAAAACAAAACATATTGATATGAAAAAAATTGTTTTTTTTTTTTGTTTCTTGAAAAAATGTAAAATTAAATAGATAATCTGGTGTAAGCAGCAGTGATATACAGCATATACATAGAAAGACAGCTTAAAACTTTGAAAATAATTTTCTTTGAATCGAATCAGCGTTTTTTTTCTGTTAATTGCTGCATTCAAAATTTCTTCAAATGTTAGTCTTTCACTTCTGTCATTGCCTCTTCCAGAAAAATTATTTAGCTCATTTTCAGAGTCCAATCCAAAAATTCTTTTATGATGCTGTTCTGCATAAAAAATCATTAAATTTTTTTGAAAAAATTAATTTTTTTTTACTAAATATATCTGGGTCTTTAAAAAAATATTAAAGTGTGTACATTATTACTTCTCTACTTTCACCAATCCGATTTCAGAGCGTTAGGCATTTCCTTACATAACGCATTTCAATTTAAAACTATTTACTAACATAAAGTGTTTACAATTATATCAGCAGTAACTAAAGAAATATCTCTTTGACAAAGTGCTGCGACTACCAATTGGCTTTAAAATGTGTAACATGTTATTTTATATAATAAAAATATTGGCTTCAAGCCAAAAACTCCCGGTAGTTCCAGCATATTTTCCAAAAAAGATATTCTGGAAATTTTTCCCATGAAATCCCAAACGAAAAAACTCTAATCATCACCTTTATATTATTAACACTCTCAAAATCATGTTGCAGCAAATTAATAGGTAACAAGTAGGAGCGTTATATTTGGCTGTGCCAAATCTTATATACCATTCACCTCGTGCATTTATTTAAGTATGTATGTATGTGTGTATATGTATACTTATATGTACGTATGTATTTACATGTCTAAAAAGTATTTAAAGTCTTACCGTCAAACCTTAATCAACAAACCATACAAATTGTATGAAGCAAATCGAAATAACGCGGCGTCAGCGCCTTACAATTGAAAAATCCGATATTGACAGCGCGTTTGGTTTTGTTATTATTGAAAATGAATGCCATTTTAGCTATTTTCATATCAATCTAGCGATTTTCACTTCAAATTTAACGATTTTCTCACGATTTTTTTCTCTAACTATAATGGGTTTTGTTAAAAAAGTTGATTTCAACAGACGGACAGATACACGGACTGACCGACGGACATGGCTAAATCGACTTCCCCATCTATAGGGATTCTGAATATACATATATACTTTATGGGGTTGCAAATGAATTTTGTAGAAATTACAAACGGAATGACAAACTTATATATACCCTTCTCGATAAATATTACGATATAATTTTCTCTTTTTAAACCCCATTTTTCTCCTTAAAGAGAACATAAAATTGCTTTTCCGCTCGGTTTGGCAAGGAACGTAATTGGCGATTTATTTTTCGTTTTATTACAATTTATTTTTTATTTGATTTTATGACCAATAAACTCTACAAGTTAGTTTTATACATAATTTTGCACATTAAAAAATTAACTAAATCTTTATTTAAAAAACACAAAATGGTAAGTATGAATATAATAAATATTTCATTTAAATATTAAGGTTTCTCTAAGAAATGCAAAAAAGAAACATTCACGATAAAGGTTGTTCAAACAATGTGATAAACTGTATATCGTATATTTTCCTTAAAAACGGAATATATGTATAACAAAGAACTCGGTTATTTTCAAATTAATTTTTTTTTATTTATATTCAAATGTTTGTTTTTATTAAATTTTTAAAGATTTCCACACTTACAAAAAATAGAGAAAAATCAAGTGGTTTATATATTATCTTTAATATTAAATGTAAGAGCAACCATTTATAATTTATTGGTTAAAAAAATTTGCATATTTTAAAGAATGAAAGGATTGTTTTAACATATAAAAGTCTAATAACAAAACCCCTTATCAAAAAAACAACACCCTATTTTATAACCCTTAGGGGAGTGATACAAACGAATCCCTATAATTTTTGTGTCAAAATAATCTATTAAAATGTCATTTACTCTACTTAAGTCTATAGTAGAAAAAACTCATATATTTTTTACAAACTCTAATGCTTTTAAAGGAAGACGGTTGCTGCCCTTTGAACAAGAGTAAAAAGTTCTAGTACAGCCACTTATGCAAGCGAATTTATGCATTTACACGTATTCCTTTATTGATTGTCTGTAGGTTTTTTTGACATTGCTGACATTATGTTTGGCACACATGCACGCATTCCACAAAAAAGCCTGGCAATGTTCTATTTATCATTCAGTTTGCATTTGTGTATATGTATGTATGTGCTTATGTATGAGTTCACATGTTTGTACATAGTATGTAAATATGTACTATATTGTTTTGCATATTAGAGATATTTACTTTATAACATCACGTTTTTAATGTCAATTTTTGTTTTTAAATTTTTCTGGCTCCCTTTTTTTTCTTTTTACACTTTTTGATAAGAGGTTAAGGATTATTATTATTTTTTGTTTTTGTTTTTTTTACCATAAGTTTTGTCATTTGAAGAAGAACTATGAAATATCAAAAATAAACTTAAGATATTATAAAAGTAGCACATGGAAAAGGCTTCATTTCAAATAAGGTGTCAGATAAAGATATTTTTGAATTTAATGTTAAAAATACAAGAAAGTCAAATTTTGACAAAAGAAAAAGGAAATTTTTTAAGCAAGAAAATAAAAATATCGATTATTCGCTTGAGAGAATTTTAAATTTAACTTAAGTAGGTTTGGCGTTGCAGCAATATCGGACAATATTTAGCAAATAATTAGTCAATCAATAAACTTAGCTTTACAACAATAATTTGTTTGTAAAACCTATTTTAGAAAAGCACTAACTATAAATGCAGCAAATTTATATTAATCTTAATCAAAGAAAAACCGAAGTTAACAGTTTTTAGTATTAACCAGCTTGAAGTCGTTACAAGCAATTTTAAAAAAACACAATCTGGTTTTAAATTATTTAATTAATGAAATAAAAAACCATGATTATTTGCTAAGTTTTGTAACCGCAATGTTTCAATTGCAAACCTTAAATCGCTTTTGTGAGACTTTAACAATTTTTTTATAGTTTTTGTACTTTGCCATACACTTAAACATTCTATTAACCTTTGGCAAACTTTTGGTCTGTTCTCTGATATTCGTCGTTGTTGTTGTTTTTGCTGTTTTTTATACCTGACATTTATTGCAAATGCTTAAGCTTGTATGTATGTTTATACCTACAAACCTCTGTTATGACTGACGAAAGGTATTATCATCGTTAAGCCATCATTCAAACGTTTAACCATTATGTCGTTCATTGGTAGTTGCAGTTGGGATATATTTGTTCACGTTTTTTTAATTTTGTTTATTTCTTAAATTTTTTTGTATTAGGGTGAAGATTATGTAGGGTGAAGTTTATGTAGGGTGAAGTTCTTGTTTTAATCGAAAACAACAATTTAAAAATAAATTGTGCCTAGTAGGGCATTCAATTAAAAGTTCATAAAGTTCGGCATTATTAATTCTTTTTAAAATAATTTTCTTTCTTAATAGTTTTTGCCAAAATTTTATTGTTAAAGAATTGTTCTCCTACCACTACTTTTATTACGACTCTCGTATAACTGCACTGTATGTCAATGTGCTTCAAAAAAAATATGTATATATGTTACTCGTAAAGGCAGATGTGTATGTGTTTATGTGTGTGTATGCACCTGTCTGTATTTTAAAGAGAGGGTGTTAAGTACAACCTTCCGGTAAAATAACACCAAAGACACGTGCTTAAATATGTCAATATTCTCTAACTTGTCTGTCCCTTAGTTCGTCCCTATTTCTGTCTATCCCACTAGTAGTATTTTCATGTTTGAGTGATGTATGACTGTTTGAATTTTTTTTTTCGAATTTTTGTTTTATGCATGTCCTTTTTTGCTCTTTTTTAAACGTTTTAAACATGAGTTATAAAAAAACCAACATGGTTTTCTACCAATAAACAGCATAAATTTTTTCACATACTAATGGATAAAGCTTAAGCTTAAATTTTTTATGAAATTTATTTGATGAGTTTTACGACGTGGGTATGTAGGAATTGATTTTACTACTGAAATAAATTTTAGCATATTTTTTCAGGCTCATACCCGAAAACACAAATAAAAATGAAAAGAAAACGACTAAAAATTAAAACAAACAAAATGTATTGGCTTCTTGGTCCAAGATCGGAACAAACAACAAATTACTATTATATAAGACTGTATTAAAACCTGCATGGACTTACGGTATTCAATTATGGGGAACCGCTTCCTACTCCAACATTGACATAATTCAAAAATATCAATCAAAAACTCTTAGAATGATGATAGGTGCGCCTTGGTACATAAGAAACACTTCAACTCAACATGACCTCAATATTCCATATATAAGGGATGAAATCAGAAATATCAGCACAAATTATTTGAAAAGACTAAGCGACCATCAAAATACTCTTGCAATAACGCTTTTAGATGACAGTGATGAAGTTAGATGATTAAAACGAATGCACATATTAGACCTCCCCTTTAAATCCTAAGCTGTATTAGCTCTGTGAATGTATAGATTATATAATTCTTTAAAAATTTTATATTTTAAACTATTAAGTTCAATGGAATTTACCGCAACTATTATTTATTGTTGTATTTATTAAATTTGTTTATTATTACATGGTAAATAGATTGCAAATAAAAAATAATAATAATAAAAAAATACCCTTATTTTACATTTTGTGAAATTGTTAAAACAAAATTCCTTAAGTTAAAACAAATAAATAAGAAGTTTCTTACGGCAAAAGTAACTAGCACAAAATAACTGCATTAGCGGGTAAAGTGAAAAAATTGTACAAATAGCATGATGCTTTAATAAATTGTGGTTCGGATATATACCCAAATTTACGAAAATCATTTTTATATTTGTGTCATTGCCTATCAGTGTTGCCCCAAGTAGAAGGTTATTTTCTACTATTCAGAGATTAATTACAATTCTACCAAATGTAGCACTTGTTATATTTGCGTCCTGTTAACAAAATAATTTTTTTGTGCTACAAAAATTAATTAATTATTATAATATAACAAAATTCAGAGACTGGAAAACTATATTTTTTTGTTCAATCTAGCCACTTTTCATACAATTGAGGATTTATTAATTTTGTTAACATTTTCATGTTGTCTTTTTTCTGAATATAATATTGTTAAAATATGCTTCTTGCTGTCAAATTTAAATGATGACGTAAATATTAAGATTGTAAATTTTTACAACATTAACTTCTGCTAAAATATTAAAAAATTTCCGCAAAGATTAAACTACTCATAACAAAACAGAATTTTTGTGTTATTGCATATTAACGTTTTGCAATAAAAAAAATCAGAATATAGAAAAAAAATAAATAAATAAAATAAATGTTTGAAAACAGAAAAATTATCTTTATAACGGCATTATTTTTACTGGTACATCACCCTAACACCCCTGACCCTGATCTAAACATGTTATGGCATTATTATAAAGGTTTTAACACAATTGTCAGAATATAGTACTAACATCTAAGAAAAAAAAACTTTAGTTATTAAAGACTTGTGAGTTCCAACCCATTTTCTTTCTTATTAATATTTTGTAATAAGAAAGTTTTTTATTGAGGTGTGCTACTAGAAAATATTCTTAATAAAACAATATAATTAAGAGAAAAAGCCCTTAGACAAGGAATTAGTTTCTATAAAAAATATTACTTTTTTGGGAAGACTGGAACGCTAAAAAAAAGATCCTTAATAAAATTATTTGGAAAATTCTAATATCAAGAAAGCGATTATAATCGAAGAAGCAGCTATTGATGCCAAAAAACTTATGGGGTGAAAGTATAGATTTCTTAAGGTATTTAATATTATTCTTTTATAAAAATTAAATTTCATTTCTCAAATAATTCTGGCGAATAAACTAGAGCAATTTGCTTATATTCAAGACCAAAACAATATGCATAGAAATATCTATTTTGGATGATCCTGTGGGAAAAGCGACAACAGTAATTTTGTATAACATTTTTTTTATTTCTGTTAGAAAACAAACAAAAAACACTCATAATAACAATTCAAACAAAACGCTTTCTAGATGCGTACATATACCAGTGAACAAATGATAAATTATATGTGAAAGAACAAAAGCTATCACTAACAAATAAACAAACGTGACAGACGTCGTGGTATAGTAGTATAGTTGCATTAGGGACAGGATAAGCGCTATGATATCTCTTCCGCCTATGTAGCTTTCAGCAAATTTTTTACAAAAGCCACAATTTTCTATATACTTTTTTGAAATTTAAAAGTATTAGCGACGTGACTGTTATATCGGGTTAGGATGACTTTCTAGTTTATTCACGAGAGACCTGTCACTGAAACATGTTGCTGTCATACATGGTAAAACTTCACCTGTAAACATTTGGAATTTTTTTATATTGTTTTACCCTATTTCCTTTCAATTCAAATGGTAATGATGTGATAAAAAAAAATTAGAAAGAAGAATAAACAAAAGCATCTAAACCTTAGTTGTAAATATCAGTCTTACTTAAAATATTAGTAGAAAATATTTGAACTAAATAGAAGTACTTTACTTTTATTTAACTCGTCAGTCAAATAGATGAAACAAAAATACAGTAGTACTTAAAAAATAAAAAAATGCTGTTAAAAAAGATAAAGGAGAATTAATTTTCTTTCAACTCTTGTTAACACCCAGATAAAAAATATGGTTGAGTATGGTCACGGTAATATGATCAGAGATTTAATATTCTATGATCACTGCAATCGTTATATGGCTGCCATAAACATATTTTTGTAGCTAATTTTGAGTGAGTGACTGAATCAAAACTATGTATTATTACAACAATCATTTATATGTTGATGTTAATCACTTACTTAGTTGTGGGTAATAACAGGGAAACCATAATAGGCAATTGCAGGTTTTTTTCTGTGCGACATAATGAGACGTAGATAAGATATTTATCCGTTTCAGAGATTTTTTTAAATTTTGGCATCGATTTGTTTGTGCATATTTTCGCATATTTCAGACGTTACAGCATTCTTTTACACATATCTCTCTTAAAAGTATTATTACAGCATTTTTTCACATTTATAGGGCATATTTGACACTTTAAGTGTATATTTTGATATATAAAGAAAAATTTTTTATGTGCTCAAAAATATATTTTTTTACTTCTAAAAATGTCTTCTTAAATGTGCTAATCACATCGGTAGTTAAATAGAGAATATTTTTATTTTCTTAAAGTTTATTAGGATCTAACAGACAACGTTTTTTTATTTATATTCTGAGTCAATATTTTGTTTTTATTGCAATAACAATAACCAATAACAATTTTGTCTAATCTTACATATGTTATTGAATGTTATTAAATTTTTAAATAAAAACCTATTTTACTCAAATTTTTCTTTTTTAATAGCATATTTTTTTAACTCTTAAGCATATTTAGAAGTTTTTACTGCATATTTAATGCGCATAAAACACTTTTATTAGGGCATATTTGTGATTTCCCTGGTAATCATCAATATGTTGCTCTCAGAATTAATAATTATCTGTAATCAAGTTAATAGTTAAGACAAACTTATAATACTCATATTCGTATTTAAGTAACGATAGCCTTAACAAAAAAGATTGTTTATAAAGTGTGATGGCAAAATAAAAAAGTTCACATATTGTAAAGGCAAACATTTTTTACGCGAGTACGCTTATATTATAAACAAAATATCGTTGCAATAATAAATTCAATATTAATTTAAATCACTTGGAAATTACAACCATATACACAAAGAACTTTTTATTAAATAACATATAATCAAACATATAAAATATTGCTGTAATCACATATATGGTTCCATTACTTGTCCAAGATTCACTACGAAAATATTACGGTTGTTGCATTCTCGTAAACAATTGCAGTGACTACAGAAAGAAATGTGATTAGGTTACGTGACCATCCTCAAAAAAACTTTCTTTACGTATTGGTATAGATACGTTCTTATTTACCAACAAGAAAAACTTTTACGTAATTTTCTATTTTTATAGATAGGCTATAGTTCATAAATTTTCGTAAATAAATTAAGAAATTAATATTTTTATGCATAATTGAAAGAACATTGCAAATAATTAAGTTCCCAACACTAGCAGAGTGGAATGCATTTTCGAAACCAGCTACGGTTTCTTCATCAGCACTCTTTGATCGGTATTTTAGTGTTGGATAT
>NDXZ01007914.1:0-28529 GCA_003055125.1 Paykullia maculata | reverse complement strand
ATACAAACATACAAACAAACATACATACAAATTTTTTTTATCTTTATATATATAGAAGAAGAAGATAGATAGATTTAAGATTTTTTGTTGGAAACTTAATAACAAATAAAAATTTTTTTTAATTCTTTAATAAACAATTAAAAAAATACCTTAAAATAAAACAAAAACTGTTCAACAGATATTAAACCCACTAAAAACTTTTTATAAACATGAAATTTATTTTAAATTTTCTAAAAATAGAAACTTCAAAGAGATCTTCCAATAAGTAGAAAATTTGTTAAATGCGTTAAAAAATAACAAATCAAGAATAATTTCAAACCAAACTTGTTCTTAAATATCATAAGTCTGAGAAAGGCTTAAAGAAGTTTTAAGAAACAAAACTTCCTTAAACAAATTAAGAAATATATTTACGTCAAAACTTTTTGAAAAAAGCCTTAAAAAAAATTCAAACGTAATTAATTTATTTACGTTTTAATTTTGACCACAAGTGTAATCTAATTATATTAATATATTTCTAATTTTATAACATTTTAATGTTACCCCTATAAATTCAAAATAATATTTGTTCGTTAACTTTATGATTTTGCAAAGCCGGTTTAAAACTGTGTTTATTGAAGAGCTGCACAAAACATTTTAAAGCTCAACAAGCACTTCCATATTAGAACAAAAGCAGTTATGCTTTGTTACGCAACAAAATAATCTTTGAACAATTTTAAAAGCTTTTCATTATAGCTCTTGTGGTGGTTGTGTTCTAAAAAATTAGTAAAATACAAAAAATAAAGATAAAGCAAAAAAAAAAAACAACATATAAAAAGCAAAAAGCCTTAGCAGTTGGCTAAAAAATGATAAATTAAATGATAAAAAAAAGGAATTTGTCAAAAATTTTATGTTTTGTGTATTTTAACGATGTTTTTTTTTAATTTTGTATAGCTTTTTTATATATTTGGGATTTTATTATTTTGTAGTTTTTTTATAAAAAAAAATGTATAATATTTGTTTTTAAAGCGCTTTTTATAAGAAAGAAAAAAATCATTATACAACGTAGCTCTACTTCTATTCTTCTTCTATGCAGTATTCATTGTTTTTATGTCAAAACATTTTTGTTTTAGAAGTGTTTTTTTAATGCAAAAGAAAGAGTAAGACACTATTTAAAATTAGCGGCGATAGCTTACAAACTATTTTAGTTATGCTTGCACAGCTCTTTAGTACATTTGATAAATGTTTTATTATTATTATTGTTTTTTTTTTTTGCCATAATAAAGCGTAAATATCAGCTTAACTTTTTAGTAAAATATAAAATTGTTCAAATTTGTTATTTTTAAGGTTGTCCGCGATCAAGGTGATCACGTTTAAATTATTTTTGAAAAATTTGCAATCATACGCTAATGAGACAAAAATAATCTAAAACCGAATATGATGTAATTTATTTTGAGAAAAATAATTTTAATTTCTAATTTTATGTCTATTTTTCGCCGGTTTTATCTTTAGATTTAAATATTTTGTTTTTTAAAGAAATTAATTGTTTGCCGATACATGTTTTTTTATTATTGTTAAACTATATTAATAAAGCTATTGTTATGTAAAATATGTAAATGTAGAGCTTTTAAAGCCGGGTAGAATTTTTTAAGACATTATTCTTATATTGCTTTTACACTTGATTACATCTGACATCTACCATCAATTTGCATAGATGTTATAGCATATTTGCAAAGGAATTGTATCGGTTTGTGTGTCAACATGTTTCTGCATCTTTAAAAAATGTTTTTTTTTTCTCATTATGTTCCACTTAACATCTTTCGATAATTTTAGTGTCATCACTAGAATTACGACATTAAATGAGAACAAAAATGTTTTTAATGTCAATAAATAAACGTATGTATGTAAATGTTCATACATATGATGTGTGTACAAATGTAATTGTAATTGAAAATTAACACAAACGTACTTAACTTACTTAAAAGCTGTTTAATAATGCATAATTATTAATGCAAAAGCGAAAGATATATTTTTCGTCTTAAAGAATCAATGTGCTAATATTTAATAACTTACATTTGCTAAACAAAACAAGATACAAACAAAATTTAAAAAGCAATTTAAAAAAAATTTTACTTAAAAAATAAGCGGACAGGTGGGTGGTATCTGGTACTCTTTTGATTTTCGAGTGATTAGAGTAAAAACAGCTAAAAACGGGTAAAAATTATATTTTGGTACTTTTTTGGGGCCCCTTGCAACTTCTAAACCAATAAAGTTAGAAATATATTTTTAACTTAGATCGTCACTCCTGCAAAAAATAGGAATACATTTTTGGTCCTTTTTGGAAATTTAAACTTATAGGGATAAAATTGTATTTTTTTGGTAATTTTTTAATATAAAATATTTTTATAAATTTTGCTGAAATTTATGTACAGGTTAACCGCACTACTTCAACTAACATACAGACATGTATTTGAGAAAAAATTTTTGGCACTTAAATGGCGATCAAAAAAGTACCAAAAAGGAGGAAAATGCGTTAAATGTAAATTACTCGACCGATTTGGATACAATTTTTAACACAGGCTCTTTTAGACTTAAAAAATATTATGAAATAATACAATTTAAACAACATTAATATTAGGATAAAGAAAGGAGACATTTCGGGTAAACAGGGGCGAAAAAGTACTTTTTCAGCTTTTAGAGTACTTTTTTAAATTTTTTTAAGTTGATGAGTCTAGAAACGTAAAATTAGGGCCAATTTATTCTAATTGAGATAGAAAATCACATATGGGGGCAAAATATTGTATATTGAAGTAAACTATCGATAATGATTTATAATACAAAATTATCAAATAAACCAAAGGATTTTTTTATTTAAAAAAATTCAATTGATAAAAAACCACTTCCCCTGTTACGGTCCCAAACATTTTTGCCTCAAGTAAGCCAATTGTTATTTAAAAGGTTCATGCTCAGTTTAAAATGTCATATTATATATTTTCTTTTTGTGGAGAGATTAAGGAGTATCATTCCCCCTAAGCCGATCCCATCCATGATATAATTACTTTTACATACCATTATCAAAAAAAACTAACTTTATATATTCTTTTATTTATTTACAGCGTGTTCCACCGCTTCGAGTTGATGATTTAATCAACGATTTGCGTGATGGTACAAAATTAATAGCACTTTTGGAAGTGTTATCTGGCGAAAAGCTTCCCATCGAAAGGGGACGCGTCCTAAGACGTCCACATTTCCTTAGCAATGCCAATACAGCGTTACAATTTTTGGCAAGCAAACGTATAAAGTTAGTCAACATCAATCCGGCCGATTTGGTGGATGGGAGACCACCAGTCGTTTTGGGTTTGATATGGACAATTATATTGTACTTCCAGGTAAGTGTCTTAAACATAATCATAAAATTCCTTATATATGTAACTATGAATCTCTAAATTTAACTTTGTATGGAAAGAAAAAAAACTCACGTTAAAGTTAAACAATTGAAAAAGCACCAACAACTTAAATTTTCACCCAAATTTTTGTAATCAATTTTGGCTTTTACTATGTAAAGTTGTTTTAATTTTTTTAATTATTATTGCAAAAAACCAAAAAAAAAGAAAGAAAATAAATGTATTTATTTACATAATATTTTTTTCATTTACAAATATATATTTTGTACCATAAATTTTTATTTATTTTTTATTCAATTAATATGCAAAGATACGTAAAAAGAGGCGGAAAAAGCTAGTAGTAGTTATTAATTATAAGCCACAGGTAATTTGAAAATAAACAAAATACAAAAAAACATGTGTAGATTAATATTAGACACGAGTAATTTTTTAATTTTTGATTTTTTTTCATCATGAATCTTTTATTTTAATTTTTCGCACTTGATTAATTTAATTATTAATGATTTGGTGTGATTTTGTTAATTTTTCTTTATAAGTTGTAGTATTATATATATTATTTGTTTATTATTTTAATGCATTTTAATAATGTATTTGAGTTTAAGTGCCTTCTGCTCGACCATTTAATTAGATTGCGTTTCTGAGTTTTAAATATTTAAAAAAAAAATCGAACAAAATGTTTTGAAATTCAAATAAAAATGCAAAATATTCATACAAAGGTTTTTAAATACATTTTTTTATACAAATCGAAAATTGATTAAAAATATTCTTTTTTAAAACATAAATGAAGAAAATAATTCTTTAATATTTTTTAGAAAGAGAAAGCTTAAATTTCAAAATAATATCTTTAATAAAAATTAATTAAATGGTTCAAGCAGTTATAACTTAAACGCACCCATTATTTAAGGGAAATATTCGTAAAAAATTCTCACTTTTTGAAATTGTAGTTTTTTATGTTTCGTCGTACGATTGTAGTTTTGAAATTCAATTTAAAGAAGAAATTGCTGCAACACAATCGATTAATTGAATATCATTTTTAACATTTGTAGATTGAAGAGAATAGCCGTAATCTCGAATACTTGGGTCATGGCATTAGTGGTTCGGTTAGTTCTCTTGATAGTGTTGGTAGAAACGCTAGTGATATGAAGGCTGAAAAATGGAAACAAGGTGCCCGTAAAACCCTGCTAAATTGGGTAACGAATGCCTTGCCAAAGGAAAGTGGTGTAGAGGTGAAGGATTTTGGTGCCAGCTGGAGAGATGGTGTCGCATTCTTAGCTCTCATTGATTCCATTAAGGCCAATTTAGTTAATCTCGCAGAATTGAGGAGAAATGCTAACAATCGCCAACGTTTGGAAACAGCTTTCGATGTGGCCGAAAGTAAGTTGGGCATTGCTAAGCTATTGGATGCCGAAGATGTAGATGTACCTAAGCCAGATGAAAAGAGTATAATGACATATGTGGCTCAGTTCTTGCATAAGTATCCTGAACCAAAGGTACACTTTCTCTAAGTGAATGCTTTTTGAAATACTAAGTAAATTTAATTTATTTTCTTTTAACATTTTAGGGTGCAAGCAAAGATTTGTCGCATATACAACAAGAAATTGATGAACTAAGACGTTTTCTTTTGGAGAAATCTTCTGAATATGAGCCCATGGTTATTGAAAATTCCTTTCCGCGTGACTTTGCTGAGTATTTAATAGCACGTTCCGAAATTGATGCCCATTTGCTGACATATAATCGTTTAAAACAACTGGTGGAAAGCCAAAGCGGCTTTTTACAAATATCCCGTGCTAATTGGGAAGATATCAACCATTTGTGGCAGCGTGTCCAGTATCAAATGAATTACTGGCTTTGGTTATTGGACTCGGAGTTACCCGGTGACTTTGGTGATGTGGGCAAATGGTTGGCTGAAGCCGAAAAGATCTTAATGGATATGGATATTCCAACGGCCATGAATGAGGAAACTGCAGCCATTATTTCCCGAAAACTAGAAGAACACAAGCTGTTCTTTGCTGACTTACCGCGCATAATGGCAATGTTTGAAAATGCCAAAAGGTCTACTTTGGCCCAACAAATTCCACTAGAACAGTTGCGCCATATGGAGCGCCGGCTACAAGAAGTCGGTCCTAAAGCCGTCGAGCGTAGAATAAAATTAAAGTTCCTAGAACATAAATGCTGCTTGGTGGCATTTTTGAATTTGGTAGAGAACAAGATGAAAGGTTGGACTGGTAAATACGGTACCGAAGATAGAGTAGCCCAACAGTTAGAGCAATACAAAAACTTTGTTTCCCGCAACAAGATTTTCCAAGAATTCCAAAAAGCTTTTGTCGACATGCAACAAGTCGTCGATGAATACAAGCGTGATGGAAATGTCTCACGCAAGGAAATCGTAGATATCGACCGTTTCATGTATGACACCGAGGAGAGATGGAAACGTGTTTCCTTAGAATTGAAATGTTGCCAAAACTCGCTGGAAGAGGTGGTAAACTGTTGGAATGCTTGGAATCAATTAAGTCCTGAATGTGACCAATGGCTTAGTTTGGCCGAACAGAAGGTAATGCAGTCGGAAGATGAAAAACTTAATTTCTTCCAAGATATAAGTGTATGGAAGGACAAGTTTGATGCCTTGACCAATGCTGCCAACTACTTAATAGCTTCTTGCGAAGAAAACATAGCCCAGAGCTTGAGACAGGAGCATCGTTTATTGTCTGAACGTTTTGAGAGATTATATGTTAATACCAAGAAATACATGCACGCCGGTGACATTATACGTTCTAGACAAGAATACAAATCAGGAATTGAAAAATTGTCCCAATGGTTGCGTTCCGCTGAAAATATTCTCAGCCAGAAATTGCAATTGGGTGACGGCCAGCAAATCCAGAGATATAGCGAGGAATTGCAAAAATTGGCTTCTGAAATTGATGACAATGAAGAACTGTTTAAAAACATTAGTCGCAATATTCAGGGTCTTATACAGGACCTTTCCCGAGAAGAAGTTGATGGCATGATGAAGACCCTCAAACAGGAAAAGGAAGCCTTAGTGCTTGTGCGCGCTCAAATACCCCATAAGTTACACCTTATACATCAGATTCTAATACAACAGGAATCATTGGAAGCTGGGCAAAAGGAAATTCACCAATGGCTAAATGAAGCAGAATCACTATTGAGTACCCACAGTTTAGGAGGTGGTCGTGACAAGGTTAACGAGGAATCAAACAAACATAAAACGTTCTTTTCACGCACGGTCTACTACCGCTCCATGCTAGAAAGTAAGAATAAGGTATTTCAGAACCTATTGAGGAATGTCGCAGCTGATGAAAACATCGACACCACACAGGCCCAACATAGTATGCAGCAGTTAAATGATCGCTTTAATTATGTCATTCAAAACGCCCAACACTGGGAACAGCGTTTGGGAGAAACTTTTAACAATTTGAACAATTTTAAAGAAAATGAACGTATTGTCAGCGATTGGTTATATCAGGCCGAGGCAATGCTTATTGAGAAGCATATCGATACCAAGACCACAATTGAAACACAAAAATACTTTTTTGAAAATATCAATCAAACATGGATGTCTAACTTGGTGGACTCTGCACAACATCTTGTGAAAACTTTACCACCACCCGAACATAAACCAATAGTTGACGCCGTGGAAATGCTACAATCGAAATGGCAAAACGTTTTGTCACAGGCTCCACCACATTTGATGAAATTAGAATTCCGTACCGAGGAATCACAATTTTATCAAATCATGCAAGAGATTGAAAAAGAGCTTAATTTGGAGGAACAGGCTTTGAATCGTAACGAAGATGTTGATTCGATATTAAAACGCAATCAACAATTCTTCCTACAGCAAGGATCTATACCACGTTTGGAAAATAGTTTGCAAAATATGTATCGTTTAGAGCAAGCCTACAAACCCCAAAAACCCAGTGACAGCTCGTTGGAGAATGCTTATAAGAGTGCTCAGGCGCAATACTCACAGTTGTCAAACAAAATTGATAGCATTCGCGAGACACTGCAGCAAATTCCCGCCCAATGGGAATCGTATCATGAAAAAATTAATGAAATGGTTGAGTGGATGAATAGCGTAGATAAGAGCTTAAAAAATATTGTCAATGAAGTCAACAGTATGGAGGAATTTGAAAAGGAAAAGGTTGTTTTCCAGGTAAGCTCGATTTTACTTAAATGTACTTATATAAGTCACAATAACATTCATATTTTATACTTGAAAACATGCAGCTAAGAGAACTAGTGGTAAATTTTTAAATAAAAAAGTTATTTCTTTAAATATTTTGAGAGAATATCATCAATGACAGTGCTAAAATTTTTAAATAAATAATTAGTAGTTTAAATTTCAATATTTTATAAGTAGAGAACTTGTCAGAAATTTTTGTTTGTTTACAAACTTTCAGAAATGCATTGATATAGAAAAAATCTCATTTAGGTCATCTTATTATAAATTTTGTTATGTTTGATAATGATCATTAAATAATGAATTTTTTTCTTAATATTATTAGAAAATCTGCCAAGAAGCCGATCATAAACGTGAAGATATGAAATGGCTGGTTAAAACCTTAGATCACCTTCTCAGCTATGCCGGTGAAAGTGAAGCTAACGCTGAACAAAAAAATCTGGAAGATTTAATTGCCCGTTATAAAAACCTCATCCCCACAATTGAAATCACAATGGTCAAAACTGAAGTATTTTCCAAGTGTTATACCTATCGTCGTGAAGTTAATGAAGTTGTTTGCCTCCTGAGCAAGGTCAAAGAACAAGCTGCCAACATACCGCCGCCCGACAGTTTGGAACGTGTCAACAAACTTATTGAAGAGCAACAATATGCCATTAATCAGTTAGATCACCAACGACCCCATATCATGTCTATGCTGCAAAGAGGACGTGAGTTGAGCAAAGACGTTCACGCTCCTGCTTTTGTGCAAACTGAGGTTAAAAATTTGGAGACTGGTTGGAATCAGGCCTACATTCAAACCTCGGACAAGTTGCAAGCTCTTAAGGGAACTCAAGCAGTTTGGAATGAATTTTCTGATCAAAAGGCGGACATTTGTTCCATGTTGCAGGTAGCTGAAACTGAGCTAAGAGCTTTAACTCCTTTGCAAACTGATCCCAAAAATGTTAGCCAGGACCTGAAGGCTAAACGAGAATTGAATACTCAGCTACAACAAGCCTCTCATCAATTATTGCCAAAGCTACAAGCGTTGAAGGCTGAGTTATCACCCTTGACAGCTCCCGAAAAAAGACCTATTTTGGAGAAGGAAGTGACTGAAGTGGAGAAGTTGTTCTTTAACACAATGGAACATGTAAAGGATCGTGTCGGTTATTTAGAAGATTATAGTGCGAAATGGAACAATTACAAGACACGTTTGGCTGAACTTCAAGAATGGGCCAATAAGGTGGCGCCTAAATCCATAGAAACTTTGCACTCTGAAGATCTAACACCCGAAGAACGTGTAATGAAAGTGAACGCCTTTAAGGGCACGTTGGCCGAAAGAATGAAGCAATTGGATATACTCGCTGCTGACGCCTCGGAACTGGCACCCAAAGAAGGCAACATCGCTGAGGCCAAGAGACTGAGAGGTGAGATAACCAAACTGCAGGAGGTGCTCAGTGCCATCAATCGTAATGTTGATCATCAGGCTCAGGCTGTTAAAGAAGACCTTGTCAGTTGGCAGCAATTCCAAACGGGTATTCAACACTTAAAACCCATTGTGGAGGAATGTGAAATTAAGGTAAATACTATTATCCCTAAACCCATGTCCCTTGAAGAAGCAGTTGCACTGCAACAAAATGCTAAACATTTTGAAACACATTGCTTGGAGCAATTAGACCGACTCCAAGGCATCTCAAACATTACACACAAAATGTTATGTAAAACCAATGCCCCTGACGAAGTAGATGCCATGCACTCCCGTTGGATCACGGTACACGAAAATGCAAAACAAGCCAGCGGAAAATTAGATAAACTTGTTAACAATTGGCAAATCTTTGAGAATGATGCAGCTAAACTTGAGGATTGGATTGAAAAGGGCGAGAAATGCGTAGGCAAAAAGTCGTCCTTGCTCAATTCTCCTCACATCGATAAATTGGAAAATGAGTTGGTTCGTCTAAAGTCATTTAACAATGATATATCTGAGCAACAGGCCAAAATAGTGGCTTTAGGTCAATTCGCCGATCAAATTAGTTTACATTTGGCCCCCGAAGGAGCAATTAGCCTTAAAGATCGTGTCAATGGTATGAAAGCGAAATTACAAAAACTGTCAGAAGCCACTCGTGGCAATATCAATGAAATCTCTGACGCCATTATTGCACGCCAAGATTTTAATGCTAAAATGGTTAACTTTTCTAACTGGATGGATAATCTAAGATCCCAACTTGCCCAGGTAGAAGAAGTGAATCCTGAAAGAGTGGAAACCAGCTTACATGTTGTCCATGCTCTTCTGCAAGAACACAACGACAAGCAACCAGCGTTTAATTCCATCTACGATGAAGTTAAACAAATATCCTTAGGTGCTTCTCCTGAAGAAACTAGAGCTTTGAATGAAGCTTACTCTGCCTTAGTTTTGAACTATCAAAACCTGGAAACAAACATGCAGCAAAAGAAAGAGTCATTGGAGAAATGGACTGAACTTTTGAATTGGAAACATGAAACGGAAAGTCACATGAACTACTTGAAACATCAAATTGAAAAGCATGAAGCTCCCCAACCCGTAGAGTTAAAAAAAATAATGACTGAGGTAAATACAATAGCCAAGAACGTGCCATATTGGAAAGCTCAAGCTAAAGAAATTGATGAAAATCCTGTCATACATCTTAAAGAAGCCTTGACCCGAAAACCCTACATTGCCACACAAATTGTCAATGATTTGGAAAATAAGCTAGAAAACTTGCAACTGCGTACTCAAAGCCATCAACAGCAAATTGAGCAAATGCAAATGAGAAAAGATAAATTTTACACTCTAGAAAATAACCTGACCCAAGCTTTGCAAGATAATCGTGCCAAATTGGCTGATATACTAAAACGCAAACCTAATCTTGAAAATATCGATCAAATCATTACAGACTTGGTGACTTTAAATGATGCCTTAAAGCTTCAGACAGATCTGAAAAACAAAGTACATGATGAGGGTACTCAGCTGATGCGCGAAGATATTGCAAGTATGCCTTATATACAGGATACACTCTTACATTTAGACAAAAACTATGATTCTCTACAAAGCGAAATTGCCGATCGTATTCAAAAGTATGAAATTATTTCTCGTGTCTTACGTGAATATGCTGATATTAAAAACAAATTTGCTCAGGAAATGAAGAAAGCCAATGACCTGTACCATACCATACCCCAGCAACCAAGAGACGAAGTTGAGTTGCAACAAGCTTCCGACAAGACGCGTAAAACTATGGAACAAATACGAAAGGTCAAAATAGTTGTAGATGAATATGATCGAAAGGTTTTGAATATTGGTAAATCTTTTGAAAGTATTGGAGAAATAATACCTCACGACATACCTAATGATTTTGCCCATGCCAAACAAAGTTGGCTGGAACTTCATGATAAGACCATAAAAAATGCTCATATATACGAAACTGAAGCTGTCATTTGGTCTCAAATTGAAGATGCCAAAAAGGATATCATGCCCTGGCTAACAGAAACTAATCAAGGTTTATGCGATGCCGCCGATAACAGTATCGAAATTGAATTTGCTCCTATGCGTCTGACAAAATATCGTTCTGAATTACCTTCTTATCAGGCACTAAAAGACACGATTGCCGAAAAGTCAGCCGAACTACTAAAAATTAACAAAAATGTAGAAATTCCTGTCTTGACCTCACTCAATCAACTACTAAATGAACAATTTGCAGAAGTTGAAAACAATGCCGAACGTCTTAATGCCATTACTGCTCAGTTTAATGATCAAGAACAGGATTTAAGAAAGAACATTAAATCCGCCGGAGAGCAAGTTGGAAAATTAAGAGAACTGCTTATTAAATGTGATGACATGTCCGGAGATAATGCCAAGATTATTCAACGATTGCAAAACTGCAGGGGTCTGCAGGCCGAACTCTCAAAAACTGGAAATGAAATCGACAACATTAAACTAAAGGTAGACGAACTAAATAGTTTATATCCTACCTTTAGAGAATCCATTATACCCAAAGAATTGAATAATGTGCAAAAGAGATTTGATGGTGTTGATGCGTATGCAAAGAAAATTGAAAATTCTCTGCTGCAGTTCCTTAAAAAATTCCATGCCGATAAGATGGGTATGTTGAAGAGAATTATTGCGACTCAAAAGGAAAAAGTGGTCTGGTGCCAACCTGAAAGTTCTAGCGACAAATATAATTTGGATGTGAAGAAATCATCACTGCAAGAAGTTGGCAAGGTTTTGGAAGATTGCGAAAAGCGACAGGCTGAAATAACTAATTCCTTGGAGATGCTTAAAGCCACCGAGACCCCAGAAAACCTTGCTGAACTGATTAAGGATGCCGAATTGTTAAGTTCTGAAATGCAAGATTTAGTAAACTCCTTTGATCGAATCAAACATATTCTAAACGAAAATGTTGATCTTTGGGTTGAATATGAAAAATCAAATGAAGAACTTAATGCTTGGTTACGGGATATTGAAGGTCGTATTAAGGCTGAGACAAGCAACCAAATTAATCTCAATGAAATTCCAAAGAAGTTGCAACAACTTTCGGCACTTCAGCAAGATACCGTTGAACATGGCCCCGTTATTAATAAGTTGGAAAATACTTCCCAGCAACTGATAGCCAAAAATCCAGAGGCGCGAATTGGTCAATTTGTTACCCACTTAATACAACGTTACCAAACCGTTTCTAAGAGTTTACAGCAGTATATGGAAAAAATAAATGACACTGCCAAAACCAATGAGAGCTATAATTTGGCCTTAACAGATGCCACTGATTGGTTATCCGAAGCTAAGGTCGAATTTCAAGAATTGGCACGAATGGGTTCACCAGGCTCATCATCAGCCACTGCACAACAATTGCAGACCATTAAAAACTACCTTAATAGCTTCGATAATGGCCAAATTTTGCTTAACAACGCTGTTGATATCGGCGAAGCTATGTACACCTCAGTTACACCCGAAAATAGAGAAAAGATTCGTGCCGAGTTAAGAAATTTAAGAGAGAACTTTGACTACTTACGAGGTGAAGCCAATGCTTTAATGCAACAAGTTGAGGGCGTTCTTATCCAAAAGACAACAATTGAGGAAAGTTACACACAAGTATCACATTACCTGAATGAATCCAAGGCCAAGGTCAATGATGAATTGTACCCAACTTTGGCTGCCAAAAATGCTGCTTTGCAAAACTATAAGATTCAATTGCGAGAGACCATTTTGCACAAGAATGCCTTAAAGCAACTGCAAGAGAAAGCTCTTGACTTATGTGACGATGAATCGGAACGTAAAACTGAAGATTCCATTAAAGAATACGAAGACCTACAACAGAAGATTATGAGTAGAATAGAGCTGGTCTCTGATCAAGTAGGCAAACATGAGGCCTATGATCAAGTATTGGAAAAGGCCCAAGATTGGTTAAATACCATAAAATCACAAGCTATTGATATTTTAAACGAAACTACATTGGAAAAGGAAGGTGCCGAAGAAAAACTTTTAGTAGTAGAAAACCTTTTGAAATGCAAACCTGAAGGCGACACGATATTCGACACATGTCAGCAACTTTTGAATACTGTCCTTTCGCAAACTCACCCCTCTGGTCATCCAGCATTACTAAGAAGCTTCCAAGAGCCCAAAAATGCTTGGGAGGAGTTTATGGTTTTGTGCCAAGATTCTTCGGTTAAACTTAAACAACTGTGCTCAAAGTGGGATGAGTTTGAAACCATTATTGATGAAATAGACAACTGGATGAAAGGTGTTGAGGCGGTAGTCAAGAACCAATCACTCAAGAGTACTTCTGAAGCGAAGAAAGCGCATCTACAACAACTGCTTTCGTTTTCTAATGATATTGAAAAGAAGACCAAATCAATTAATAATCTAATGGATCAAGGCCGTGAAATAGAAAGTGAAACCGATTTAAATCTTAAACTATCCAGGTTAAATACCAGATATCAAACCCTGAAAAACCTTTGTAGAGAATCCATTGCCAAATATCAACACTACGTTAAAGATCATGAGGCCTTCGACCAGGAATATGAAAATTTCAAAAAGGAATTGCAGTCATGTATGGATGAACTGGACAAAAACAAAGATGTAGTGGGTGATCAAAATCTTTTGCAAGAAAAACAAAATAAATTGAGAGATATGTCGGATAAGAGAATTAACGATGGTACGATCTTTGAAAACCTCATAGATAGTGGTGAAAAATTGTATAGTCACACTAGTCCCGATGGTCGTGAAATTATACGCCAACAGCTGAAAAAACTGCGCACAATGTGGGATAACTACACCGATGATCTAAACCAAGCTTCTCAAAGAATCGATCACTGCATATTGCAATTTAACGAATTTTCAATTGCCCAAGATCAGTTGACGAAATGGCTCAAGGATGTAGATAAGGCTATGCAAAGTCACACTGAACCCAAAACTACCTTGCAGGAAAAGAGAGCTCAGTTGCAAAATCACAAACTTTTACATCAGGAAATCACTACTCACAACCTGTTGGTCGACAATGTGTGCGATAAGGCCCAAGCGTTAGTTGATCAAATCAAGGATAACTCACTCAATGTCTACTTGCAGTCGATAAAGCAATTGTTTAATAATATTGTACAAAAATCTGAAGAGATTCTAAAAAATTTGGATGATTGTGTGCAAAAACACAATGAGCTAAATAATCAAATCTCTACCGCAAAGGCCTGGATTTCAAACGAAAAAGCAAAACTGCTTGAATGTGATGATTCCTATGGAGAAAAGTCAGACATTAAACGTAAGATTGAAACTTTACATCACTTGGCCGAAAACAAACCGCAGGCTATTAAAATAGTGGCTGATATTAGAGACCAGTTTGAAAAGGTAAAACCCTCTACTTCTGAGAAGGGAAATGACGTTTTGAATAAGGAAATTGTTGAACTAGAAACTACCATTAAATCTCATTTCGATGATGTCGAAGGCATTGAAGGCAAACAAAATGATGTTTTAGAGCAATGGAATACTTATGACAAAAAGCTAGAGGAGCTAACCAAATGGTGCAGATCTGCTGAAGCTCTGTTTCGTGAACAGCAACTGCAGTCGACACTACACGAAAAGGTTGAACAATTGGAAAAATATAAAATTCAAAGAGATTTAATATTACAAAAGGAAAAAGAAATTGATGCTTTTGCTGATGCTTCTCATGCTCTGCTTAACAATTGTGGTGCAGATCGTTTGAAGACTTTAACCTCCCAAATTACCAACCGTTATCAGCTGCTGCAAGTACTAGGCAAAGAAGTCGTAAACAGATGGTCTAACTTAGTCGACGATCATCAGTTCTATCAGGATAAATATAACGAAGTTGACTTATGGCTAAAACCCATTGAAAAACAATTGGAACATGCAGAAAAAGAAGAGGCTTCTCAAGTCAGTAACATTCTAAGAGTTTTACTCTCTGAGAGAGATCATGCTGAAACCTTATTTGCTGCTCTAAATGCTGCTGGAGAAAAGGCATTGCCTGAAACTTCTACTCAGGGAAGAGAGAAGCTACGTAAAGAAATGCGTGATATTCGTGATAGATGGGATAAATTGGATGAGGGTATTCGTAATTTACAAAAGAAAGAAGAAGCCCAAAATGTTCAATTCTCTAGCTACCAAGATATTCTAGGTCAAGTTATTAATTGGTTGGATCAAGTTGAGAAGGCCATTCTAAATGAAAATTCCTCAACTTGGACTAGTGCTCAGGAGATTCGTTCGAAATTGTATAAATTTAAGACCACACAACAAGATATTAATTCTCATAAACGTATAGTTGAAGCTGTAAATGAAAAAGCTACCATTTTGCAAAATTCTACACAGCCTGCTAACGCTGCTCAAATAAAACACGCTGTCGATGATATCAATAAACGTTATAACAACGTTTACAAGGGTTGCAATAATCTGGTTCAGCAACTGGAACATTCCTTTGATGTTTATCAGCAATTTAGTGAAATGCAGAAAACCCAACAAGACTATCAAAAGAACCTGTGGGATCGTTTAACCAGCTACTCTGATTATTTGGGAAATAAACCTGCATTACAGGCTCGCCTTAACAAGGTTATTGAAATTCAGGAGTTATTGCCAGAAGGTTCGCAGAAACTTCAAACTTTATCAGACCACATTGACAATAATGCTAAAATCCTGCCAGCTCGTTCTAAAGAAGCCATGACACGTGACTTAAGCAACTTATATGCTGATTTTGAGAAGTTCTCTGCAGCTTTAAGTGACGTTAAGAGTGGCCTGGAAAATCGCCTTCAACAATGGGGCGACTACGAAGTAAACCTCGATCAATTGATCTCCTGGTTGGCAGAATCAGAAAATGCTTTGAAAAACTATAATCCCAAATCCACTATGGAGGAAAAAGAAGATCAATTAAATAAATTTCAGTCTTTGGCTCATAACTTGAGGCAAAAAGAGATTGAATTTGAAAAAATAAAGGACGATTCATCCGAACTAATACAAAGTTCTGGAGAAACTCGTATTGCAGTCAATGTCCAACAGGTTACTTCAAGATTTCAATCGATACAGGCTACCACCAAGGAAATCCTTAAGAAGTGTGAGCAAGCAGTTAAGGATCACAGTGCATACAATGACAAATATAAGCAGTGTTCAGATTGGATGGCAAGTGCCCAAGCTAAATACGATGACAGCAGTAATTTGGCTCAAGTTGGAAATCGTGAAGATTTACTGAAAAAACAAATTTCCAGCAAAGAATTGTTGGCGCAGCAACCTTCAGCTATGTTGTTGCTGAACAACACTATTGAATGTGGCGAAAAGTGTTATCCGTCTACTGCCGCAGAAGGTCGTGAGGCAATTCGTTTACAATTAGAAGAGCTACAACAGACATTCGATCAATTGTTTGATAAAATCACCGATAATGCCCGTAAAATACAGGATCAAATGTCGAAATGGTCAGGTTTTGATGAAATCGCTGACAAGCTACAAAGCTGGTTGCTCAATATTGAAAAACGCGTGCCAGGAGAAATCGAACTCAAAACAACATTGGACGAAAAAAGAGCTAAACTACAGTGTTATAGAGATGCTTTAAATGACATTAATAACCATAAAGCAGAAATTGGTAATCTGGAAGAGATCATAGCTAATCTCCCAGAAAAAACCGAACATGTTGAAGAATCGACCAAAAGCATTGTAGATCGCTACAATAAAGTTCAAAAGCGCGCACAACAATATGTGGAAAACTACGAAAGATTTGTCAGTGCTCATCAACAATATTGCAAAGCAGTTATGGATGCCCAAGAGTTCATTGAATCCACTCATAGCACTATTGATTATTGGGGGGATTTAGATTTAGAACAAGTTTCCCTACACACTAATTTGGATCGCTTGAAAAATTTGAAATCTAATTTAGCTGATGAGTTTCCCCGTGTAGATCAAGTAAGAGTATTGGGTGAATTAGTTATACCCGGCACGGTAAAGGCTGGCCAAGTTAATATTAAATCTCAGATCGATAACACCCAACAAGAATGGGAAAGCTTAATTGCTAATCTCAATTCGACCATCGAGGCCATTGAACTTCGTTTGCAACAGTGGTCTGATTATGAACAGTTGCGTGATCAGTGTTTGGGTTGGATTCGAGACGCCGAAAACAAGTTACATTCTATCGATTTAAAAGCAAAGTTATCTGAAAAGAAAGCCCAACTAGAAGAGCTTAAGGCCCTGCAAGGTGAAGTAAGAGCTAAGGAATTGGAGATTGATAATGTATCCGAAAAGGCCCAGTTACTAATTAAAGGTCCTTCGTCCTCTCGCACTTCTGGTCCTGAGTTAGTAACTAAATATCAGCAACTATTTCATAAAGTCAAGGAACTTAACCACCGTTGGCAACAGTATTTTACTTCACACCAAGAATTTGAAAATTCCATTTCAGAATGCACGACTTGGATTAATAGTATTAAGGAAAAACTAGACTACTGTTCTGATATGTCTTCAATGAGCCAAAAAGAATTAGAGAAAAAACTAGCTACAATACAAGATGTTACTCTTATGAAAGATGAGGGCTCCGCCAAAGTTTTAAGTATAGTAGAATTAGCTCAAAATGTTTTAGCTAATACAGCGCCCAGTGGTCATGATGCTATCAATAAGAAATTGTCTGATTTACAAGATTTATGGTCATCTATTGCTTTACGCATTATGGGTGTTAAGGGTCAGCTAGACGATTCTATCACACAATGGTCTGGTTTCTTAGAACAAGTACAGAATGTAAATAAATTCAATAGTTTATTGGATGCTACATTAAAGGAACTTTCTCAATATCAAGGCACAATGCCTGAGAAGAGAGCTCAGCTTGATCGTATTAAGGCAGCTGAAGAAAAGGTACGCCTGGAAAAGATTGACGTCGAATCATTAAAATCTCAAGCTAAGGATATGATGGCTAGCGGACAACAGAGTCAAGCAGCAGTCCAAGCCCAAACAGTACTAGATAAATTTGACGAATTGGCTGCTAAAATCGAAAAACTGCTAACTGAACGACAAGATCAATACAGAGATCATAGACTTTACAAAGAAGCATATGATGATTTGGTTAGCTGGATAAGCAGAGCTAGGGAGAAGTTCCCTTCGCTGAAACAAAGCAGCCTTAGCGATAAATTAGCTATTGAAAATGCAGTACAAGCCACTGAGAATATGTTAAATAAACAGGCGCAAGGCGAATTGCTAGTTGAGCATTTGACCCATACTGGTGAGGTGGTGATATCAAGTACCTCTCCTCAAGGTCAAGAAATTATACGCAATGACATACGTTCCCTAAGAGATAGTTTCGAGGCCTTGTTCCGTGATATAAGCACACAAAAAGAGAATCTAGAAGAAACAATGACCCAATGGAGAACATACAAAGAAGAATATGAGCGGCTCATTGAATGGTTGCAACAAATTGATATTTTGGTAAAAAATCACAAGCTCAACCCGTTGCCCAACTTAACAGAGAAAGAAAAGCAAGTTATTGATATGCGTGACATCATGAATAGACTCGAAAAGGGTAATGCTGATATTGAAAAATTCAATAATTCTGCTGCTGGCCTCTTGAAATCACACTTGGATACTTATGTCAACAATCAATTGAGACACTTGAATTCTATGTATCAAGTCCAAGTGAACTTGGCTAAGGATGTTTTAAAGAAGGTCGAAACCAACTGTGAACAACATCGTGAATTCGAAGTAAACTTACAGAGTTCCAAAGATTGGATAAGCAATGCCAAGGATGTCATTAGAGAAGCTGGTGAGTCTTCTACTGCTGGCTCAAAAGAGGTGCTCGAAAAACGTCTGGAGAAAATACAAAATCTTATACGCAATCGTGAAGTTGGTCAAAATCTTGTCCATACCACCATTAACAATGGCGAAAAGGTGGTGCGCAACACCCGGTCAGATGGCCGAGATGCCATTAACAACGAAATGAAGGAGTTGCAGAATGACTGGGACCGTTTGGTTAAGAAAATGTCTACAGCAAAGGTTCAATTAGAGACCAATCTTTTGCAATGGGCTGATTACAGCTCAAGCTATTCCCAACTGCAACAATGGATCGCTGATAGAGAAAACAAATTGCAGCAGGCCTGCGAACAAAAGATCCATAAATCAAAGGGTGCGCCTAGACTTAGCAGTGGCTTAAGCGAGCGTAAGGCTAATTTAAGACAAACCAATAACATTGTCCAGGATATTGTGTCATTTGAACCTATGATTCAGTCGGTTACTTCAAAGGCTTCAGATTTGCAACAAGGAGCTCCTGCCTCAGAAATTTCCAACAAGTATGAAACACTTACAAAACAGGCTATGGAGTTGTATAAAAAACAAAAGAATACCATTGATCAATATCAATCATTCATTGATTGCGGTAATGATTTTGCTACTTGGTTGCGTAATGCCAAGGAGCGTTTAAGTAAATGTTCCGAACCCACTGGAGACAAACAAGCTTTAGCCGAAAAGACCCATCAGTTGAAAATACTGCAAAGCGAAGTTCCGGAAGGACAAAAGAAATTAGAAGCCGCTTTGGCTCAAGGTGAAAAGGCCTGCAACGAGGCAGAACCTGAAGATAGAGAAGTTATTGAACAGGAAGTTGCCCTATTGCAAGAAGAATTTGACACTTATGTGGATAATCTTGCAAAAACCAAAGACTATTTGGAAATGGGCATTGTTAAGTGGTCCGATTACCAAAACCAATACACTGAAGCTTTGGATTGGTTGACAAAAACCGAAACTTTGGTTCAATCTTACAATAAGTTGCAAGAGAATCTTACACAAAAGAAGGTGGTGCTCGAAGAATTTCAAGGTCATTTACAAACATTGTTCGACTGGCAAAAGACTTTGGATCTTTTGAATATGAAGGCTCAAATGCTACTGGAAACCTGTTCCGACACCAGAATAAGCAATGCCATTATGCAACTTACCACCAAATATAATGCTTTGTTAACTTTGGCCAAGGAAGTAATGCGTCGTTTGGAAATGCACTACCAGGAACATCAGCAACATCATACTCTTTATGAAGAATGCCAATCATGGATAGAACAGACCAGAGAGAAATTGCAACAATGCGAAATTATACCTGGCACTTTAGATGAAATACAAACTAAATTGAATACAGTTAAGAACCTAAGACAGGGCTTCGAATCGGGTCAAAACAAGTTGCGTTATTTGCTTGAACTTAAGGAAAAAGTTATCATGAATACTGAACAGAGCGGAGCAGCCAAAATACAAGAAGATACCGATACTCTGAAACAAGAATACGAAGAGTTGCTTAACCAAATGAATGATGTTAAACAAAAGTTGATGAATCGCTTGACCAAGTTGGAGGAAATCTTTAAAATGTACAAACTTTTGCAAGAGTGGTTGGAAGATGTAGAGCCCTCATTGAAAACATCTGCTGACTATCTGAATGATTTGAGTGAAAAGCGAGCAGCTTTAGAAAAATTTCGCTCTATACAAAGAGATTTCAATGGTCACAATGATATTGTTGAGAAAATTAACAAGCGTTTGGCTGAAGACAGTTCACTCGATCGTAATGATTTCCAGCCTGGTTTAGCTAAATTTGATGAACTTCAACAAAAGGTTAATGCGATTATAGAATCTCTCGAAAACCAAGTCAACAACCATGAAAAATACAAGCAATCCTTTAATGAAACTCAAGAATGGCTACGTTATGCCAGAATTGAAATCGAACAGTGTTCTAATTGTCATGGTGAAAAGCAACAAGTCGAAGATCGCCTAAACAAATTAGGCGATATCGATGCTAGTATGATGACTGGTAAATCCTTGCTTGATGGCTGTCAAGAATTATCGCAGGCAGTTATAACTACCAGTGGCAATGAAGGCCAAGATACTGTAACACAGGAAATTAAACACCTGTCATCTGAATGGGATGCTGTTCAGGCTATGTCCCGCGATGCCAGATCTAATTTGGAAACCGCCCTCAATGCCTGGTCCAGTTTCTTGCAGAATTTCAATAAAATCAACAAATGGATTGAAGACATATCGCAGAGAGTTAACCGTGCCAGTGAAACGGAAAATAAAACCCCAGAACATTTGGTAAATGCCAAGGTAAGCTTCTTATCCTCTTTGTTGAGCGAGGATTCAACTGTAAATGTATTTGTACCGCTAATACAAAAATACGGCACAATTAACTAATTCGTAAAACCAAACATGATCATTGAAAGCACCTAAACCTAATATAATTAACAAATATGTTTATGAACCTTGACCTAAACCCGCTATTTGAACTCCTCTAACTTTTAATTATACTCCCTGTAGATAGAGATAAATTTACTAAATCTTTTAAAATAAAAATTCTAGCTTGCTCCTTTAATATACATTTTCTGTACTTATAATGATAATGATTTTTAACTTTTTCTTATTATTTTCCAATTCCTGTACAGAAACTTCTTGATGAAGTTGTGGCTGAAAGGGATAACGTAGAAGACTTAAATGATGCCTGCGAATTGTTGATGGAACATAGTGCTTGCTCAAGGGTACGTGATCAAACTGTCGACACTCAAGCCAACTACACGAAATTGTTAACATCTGCTCAAGGTAAATAATTTTTAAAGGGAATTTTAACCCAAAAATTGTATTTCAAAAAAATTTTTTTTAATCCCTTTAGGTTTAGTTTCTAAAATCGAAAAGAATCTTTCCGATCACACTGAATTCCTTAACTACAAAAATGAAATGGATGCTTGGATTGAAAAGGCCCAACATGTTTTGGATAGCTGCAGTGGTGATGATGATGTTCAACAGTTAACCCAACAAATCGAAACTGTTAATGTAAGTAAAACCATTAAAAACCAAAAACCAAACCAAGCTTTTTACATGATATCAATATTAAATTCTTTTCTGCTACAATCAGTCTTTGTCCCTACGCTTACCTGAGGGCCAGCATCTTTTGGGAATGGTGCAAGATGCTTATTCCAAGGCTTCCAATGTATTGCCCGAAGATAAGCAAGAAAAATTACGTGATTTAATGACCAAAGTCCGTGAGGACTGGGACTCGCTGGGTGTCGCTATAAAACAAAAACTCATTGACTTGAAACAGAAACAATCTCGCTGGTCAGACTTTGCAGCCAGTAAGCAGAAAATGGAAAAATGGCTGAACGAAGTGGAGACTACATTGAGTTCTCAGCCTGAAACAAAGGGAGAATTAAGTGAAATGAAGACACAGTTAGAGCGTTACAAGTCTTTGCAAAATGATATTAAATTAAAGGGTTCTGAATTGGAAAATCTTATAACAGAAGCCAAAGAATTGGGCACGGATCTTGACGATGTGCATCATTTGCAAGGCAGATGGGATAAGGTTAGGAATGATTGTGCCATTTACATTAAAAACTTGGAAGATGAAATAAATGATTATACTTCGTATCATCAAGCCTTGCAAGATATAGAAAAATGGCTTTTGCAAATCTCCTTCCAACTAATGGCCCACAATTCATTGTTTATTTCCAATCGTCAACAGACTCAGGAACAAATCAAACAGCATGAAGCCTTATTAGATGAAATACAAAAGTACCAAGCGAACATTGATGACTTAAACTCCAAAGGCCAAATGCAAATTAAACGCTATGAACCCATCACACCTGCCATACGAGACACAGTCGAGGCTCAACTCAAGAACATTCAAGACAGTTACAATTCTCTTTTGCAAACCTCCGTTCAAATACGCAATCGCTTGCAAGAATCTTTGGCCAAGTTCCAAGAATATGAAGATACTTTGAATAGTATAATGCGTAATTTGGAGGAATATGAACCCATCATACAGACTGAGTTGGATGCTCCGGCAACCACCTTAGAAATGGCTCAAAATCAATTGAAATGTGCCCAGAATATGCAATATAAATTGAATAATGAAAAGCACAGATTAGCCAGTGCTGTACAGGCCTGTGAAGCTGCCACTGCTTCAATTAGCAGACCCAGCTCACCTTTGGAAACAGCCATGCAAGTTATTCCTGAACGCGAGCTTATTGTTCGCGCTAAACTTGAAGATTTGCTAGATCAGGTAAATTTTTACTTTTAATCACCAAAACAAAGTTTTGAATTAGATTTGGTTTAACGACATATTATAGAGTTTGATTAAAAATTTGTATCAGTTTGATTATTTTTCAATGTATTTTAATTTTGGCTAATTTGAAATTTTTTTCTTTTTTTAATTTATTTTTTGTTAATGTTGTTGTTGTTGTTGTGACTGCACTTGTAAATGCACCTTTTGTTTTTGTAATAAACTGCGATACCCAATAATTAATCGTGTTTAATTTTGCTAACACTTATTTTACCACAAATAATCCCCTCTAACACCAACACCGAATCAAATACAACCTAATGTGAGTAGATACCCAGTAAAAGAACTCTAAACTCAACTAAGGATAGTGACGCTTTAGTCGATGTTGAGCTTTCTGCAGTTAATGAAATTTTACTGGACGCTGTGTCTCATGAGCGTATACAAAATTTTGAACAAATAATACAAACGAACATAACACTTGTCGATAAATTATACTCTCTTAATACTAAGGTAAGCTGTGTGTATTTTCCAGTAAATTCCAAAAGATTTAAAAAGGTGTTGGGTATTTGAAAACTTTTGTACTAATGATTGGCTTTTTTGTAATTTTGTACATATTTATTGTAGTCTTTTACATATTTTTAAATGTTTTGCATGTAGAATCGTGTGTGACAGCATTTATGTATGTGTGTAATTGTAATTTTTATTTTTTCTTCCGTTAGGTTCAATCTCACTTTGGAGGATTGATTGCTTCTGTTAGTGAATTAGAGCAACAGCAAAAACAGCGCGCTGAATTGAGTGATTGGATAAGAAAACAACAAGCTTTGGTTAATGATTGGTTGACTCGTCCTTCCAAGTTGCGTCCTGAGGCAGCCAAACAAGAATTGGCTACAATGAACGATTTGTTAAGTGCCATTGGCGAGAAACGATCTCAATTATTGTTGGATATGACAGGATCACGTAAGTTTTTAACTGTTAATGTCCTGGCATTAGTTTTAAGTAATTTTAAACATTAATTTGTGTTTTTTACAAAATTAAAACCGTGTCTCTTTTCAGTCGCTGATGATGACACCGATTTAGATGACAATATCGATCATTTGGAGTCGCAATTAATGGATGCCATAGCTAAGAAACAAGCTGGACAAAATGTTATCGATGGCTATCGCCAAGGTGTGCAAGATATGCAAAATTGGTTTGATAATCTTATCAAACGTATGGATGTTTTGGACAAGGGATCTGGCTTAAACTGTGCCCAAAAGATGGCTGCTATTTCGGAAATTCGAAATGAATTTACCCAACAAGGACCACAAAAAATGCAAGAGCTGAAGTCTAAGGCGGCACAAGTGGCTGATGTTATTAGTAATTTGGATGGTCAGCAGGTAGAAGAACAAATGAAGTCGCTGGATAGACGTTATGCTGATATAGGCAAGCGTTTGGAACGCAAGGCTCAACTGTTGGATGTCACCAATAAGGGTGTGGAAGGTGTCAAAGGAGAAATTGATCAACTACAAAATTGGTTTAAGGATAAAATCCAAGAAGTTCAGGCACCAGCCACTTTGGGCTTTGAACCCAAATCAGCAGAAGCTAGACAACAATCAATTAAGGCCCTAATGAAAGATGCTGAAAGTAAACATTCTTTGGCTGATGCCTTAGAAAAAAGAATCGGTAATATGCAGCCCGAACTAGAACCAGCTGAATATGCCCAATTAGAATCGGCCTTACGTAATTTGCACACGGATCATAAAAACCTAACAGATGCCTTGAAAGGTGAAATGGACAAGGCCTTAGATGCAACTAAGGCTCGTAAGGCTTTGGAAAATGACCTAGACAAGGCCCGCAACTGGTTAAAGAGCAAAATTGCTGAAGTTAGAAAATTGCCAGTCTATCATCCTCTTACATCCAGTGAGATTGAAAATAACCTTTTGGAAAATAAGAAATACGATGATGATGCCAAACAATTTAAGGACAGTGTTTTAAGTGACATACAGAGACAGGCAGCTAATATATTAAAAGATTGCTCAGATGCTGACAAAGTCGCTTTGCAGAAGATTCTCAATGAAATCGATGCTGATTACAAGACTCTGAAGGATGAAAGTGAAAAAAGAGCCAAATCATTAAATGATCTTTTGCAGGGACGCAAGGCATTTGAGGACTGCATGAAGAAAATGAGTGATTGGTTAAACGAAATGGAAACTGCCACAGAGAGAGAATTGAGAACATCCAGTCTTCCGGTGTTGGAAGAACAATTGGCTCATTACAAGAAATTAATGGAAAATGCAAAGGGAATGGGCGGCCTTATGAATGACATAAACGAACAAGGAAAAAGTTTATTACCAACACTAAACAATCCTGATAAACTTAAGCTTAACGAGGACATCAAGAATATGAGAGACCGTTATGGCAGAATCAATCAATGTCTCGGTGATCGTGTCAATACCTTGGAGGATTACATCAAAAAATACAAAAATGCCAAAAGCAAGTTGACCGAATGCATGGACTTCTTAAATAAAGTACAACAGAGATTGCGGGATCTTAACAAGCCTGTGGGCTCTAAGATCGAAGATGTTCAGGAGTTGCTAGGTGCTTACGAAGGTATACTTAAGGAGTTAAAGGACAGCAAACAGAAAATGGGAGATATGAAGGTGGATGATTTGCCTGAATTACAAAGTATCTTAGCCCAACAAGACGATATGATTAAACTGATCGAAGATCAATTGGCTCATTTGAGACAACTGTTATTATTGCGTGAACAATTTATTGCTTTGATCAATGAAATCATTGCTTTTATCATGAAATACACCGATGTCATAATTGATATTGAAAATGCTCCCAACAGTTTGGAAGAAAAAATTACCAAGTATGATGATGTTATTGGTAAGATACAAGAATGTGAAGGTGTTTTGGCTTCTGCCACCGATAAAGGACAAAAGATTGCCTCCGAAGGTACTGCAGCCGATAAAAATTCCATTACTGAACAGTTGCAGTCGTTGAAAAACCAACTGGGTAATTTGCGCAAGGCAGTGGAACAGCAAAGACAAAAACATCAAATACAATTAGAACATCACAAGAAAATGGCTGCTGAACTTTCGGAGATACTTGATTGGCTACACAACAATGAAGGTAATGTCAAATCTAGACCGTTACTGGAACGTGATCCCGATTCTGTTGAGCATGAATTACAAAAACATCATAATCTTAGTGAAGAAGTTAAGCAATACCTGGGCAAATTTAATGAAATAAATAGCAGCATTAAAACCGAAGTTGGTATGCCAAGCTCTTTAATAGAAATGCTGTCGGAGGGTCGCTCTTTAGTCTCCTCTTTGCCTCAAGAGCTTGAAGAGCGTGAAAAATACTTGATAAACAACCGCAATTCCCGCATGCAATTCATGAAACTTGTTTCGAATTTCAAGGACTGGTTGCATGAAGCCGAAGATCGTTTGCAATTGGGCAAACATGGCATTGACTATGAAAATCTTGTGCGTGATGTAGAAGAACACAAGTTGTTCTTTGGCAACGAACAGCCCATACGCAATTTGGTTCACAAACAAATACAAGTTGCTGCCGATAAAATCTGGCCTTCCCTTAATAACTACGAGCAGACCGAGTTATCTGCTGAGTTGTCCGATATGCAGGCTAGGTTGACCAACAGTTTGGCTCAAGCTAAAACACAACAAGGTGAATTGGAGAAGGAACATGACCGCTGGCGTGAATATAAACAGTCGGTAGAACGTGTTAAGGCCACCATTGAACGTTCAAAATTCACCGATGAACCAGTGCAAAATTTAGCCGGCCTTCATTTCAACATACAGAAACTATCACACGCCATTGGTAATATTCAGGTAAGTTTGATTTTGCTTATAAAAATGACACGTTTAATTAAAAGTGTAGAAATTTAAAATAATTTTCTGTAAAAATACATTTTACGGGAATGGAGAGTCTGTTGCAAACCAAGGCTTTTTTGAAAATTTATTAAAGAAAATATAAATCATTAAAACTTCATGATTTTACTTAAAGATTAAAAAACTGTTAAATATATCAGTTTTATCTAAAGTATTCGAAACTTTCTACAATCAGTGATGTTTTTGAAAATAATCTTTAAATGTTAAAAATTATACTAAGTGTAAAAATGTTGTTAATTTCGAAAGTTTAACAACTTTAAAAAAAAAATAAATAAATCAATTTTCTAAAAAATTTCCTTAAACAGAGAATTTTTTTGGAGTTTTTCACAAAAAGAGAAAATTTTGCAAGAAAAATTCTAAAAGAGTTCTATGTAAAGAGTTATTTTTAAGATTTTTATTTATAAAAGAAAATAATCTAATTTTTTTAAATTTTATATAAAAATTTTTTTTAAGTTTAAAAATATTCCATAAATTAGGAATTATTAAAACTTAGAGTTTCCTATCAATAAAAAAAAAAAAAACTGAACTGAATTTATATATAAAAATTTTTTCCGTTAGTCAAACTTTCATACCTTTTTCTCTCACACGCAATTTGCCAACATCATTTTGATGAAAATGTTTTTATTCACTTAAGGATTAGTAAGTTGCATTAAAAGAAATAAAAATAAACTTAAAAGGGAAAAGTAGTATGACTCGTTTTTGTTATGCCGGCCGGTAAAAGTTGTTCAGAAAGTCGTTAGTATAGTTTTTTATGCCAAAAAAAAACATAATAATAAATGTGGTCTTTCTTGAGTCGTATAACATAATTGTTCATTTTGCTTTTTCTTATTCTTTGTTGTGTACGCAAAAATATTTGAGATTAAACACGTTTTTTTATTATCCACTTCTTACTACATGAATTCCCTCTCTATTACAATGACATCATCGAGATGGGTGAAATTCAAGTGCGTTCTCATTTCTGGTGTAATTTTTTAAAAGCTCTCCTTAAATAAGAGCATTTGGGATAAATGTTGAGAAAAATATTTTTGTTAGTTTTTCAGTCAACTGAAACGGTTTAATATCTTGGTGGTAGTGCCGGGTTTTGTGTAAATTATTTACTTAACAACTTGTTATGCTGTTTGTTTTATTTGTAATTGCCAAAGCCAGCTGTTTTGATATACTAGGTACGAAAACAAATGGATTAATTTGAAATTTTTTTATAATTTCCAAAGTTTTTGCTGCAAAAATAAATTTCAATAGATATTTTACATAAATTGGGAATTTTTTTTGGACAAAGAAATTTATAAAATTATCTTAAAATAGAGAATTTTTCGATCATTTTTAATAAAAAAAAAAATTTTAGAATATAATTCTACATACATATGTACATACATATCGCTCATTTACTTAAACAACGTCATAACTCATAAAATTAAATTTTGGAGTTAATGATGCAGAATTGTTCCCTATATCATGCTTTATATTTTGAAAAAAAATTATGCAATTGGCGCAAATGATAAAAGAAACATTTTTAATATTTCCACTGAGTCGTATGTAAATTGAAAACTTTAAACCCATTTTCTGCAAAACTAGTTTTTTTGAGTTAAGACGTTCTTTT
>NDXZ01007907.1:0-11044 GCA_003055125.1 Paykullia maculata | reverse complement strand
TAGCGCTCTTACTTGTTTTTTATTTAAAACACAAACGCAAAATAATATTATTTAAAGTAAATGGGAAAATATAAGTTTCTTTCAAATTAAGAAAAAATAAAAAAAAACTTTAATGAACTACGACTGTTTCTTATCTTTTCGTTGGTGAAGGGCAAGAATGATAAAAACTATATTACGTATTGCGCATGTTCCTCAGCTGTTTAATGTCTGACGTCACAAAAACAAACAAAAAATATAAAAACTACATGTGCAAATTTAAATTTCATAGAGATTGTTTAAAAAAGTGATAAAGGTTTTATATTTTAAACAATTCGAAAGCTTAAGTGTTTTTATTTATTATGATGTGTAAAAGCAAGCACTTTTGAACCAAATAACAACGAAGGTTTGCTTATAACCGAAGGTATTTAAAAAAAAACACACGAATCAAGTTTGGGCCAAAACTATACATTTTTCTTTAGAGCTCAGATGTATTTTTTAATTAGAGCCCTAAATCATGAACTCTTTAAATTTTCCAAGCAAAGAGATGGCAAATTTAATAAAAAATAAATTAAAACCTTTCACTGTAAATAGAAAAAATAAGGTTTAGTTTTAAAAAATTATTTCTAAAATAAAACTAGTAAGAGCGCTATATTCAGCTATACCGAATCTTATATACCCTTCACAACGTTCTCTATGTGTGTATAGTAGTAAAATTTTTTCAAAATACACAAACATTTTTTTTTGCTTTTTTTTCCAATATAATCATTTTTGTGTTAAAAAAAAACAAAAAAAATAAAACTTTTTTTTGCTAATATCTCGAAAAAAAAATTTTTTTTTTGCCTAAAAATCTAAAATTGTTTTCTTTAATATTCCCTAAAAGACATGTTTTACACATATATATAATAATTTTTAAGTTAAAAAAAAAAACTTAAAAAAAGAGGTGTCGTCTTTTTTTGCTTATATCTCAGTCGGTTATTAATGGATCTTGCAAGTTTTCAATACCGATTTTCTCGAAAGCATTTCTAAAAGTTTGATACCATATACAACATTAAGTAACCTATGGGAGCTACTTGATTTCAACGTACACACGGACAGACGGACATGGCTAAATCGACTTCCCTATCTATAAGGATCCCGAATATATATACTTTACAGGGTCGCAAATGAATATTGAAAAAATTACAAACGGAATGACAAACCTATATATACCCTTAACACATGTGTGAAGGGTATAAATATATAAACACTGGGTGCTTTTTTTATAAAATAGGCTTAGAATTAAACGGTTATTTATTAAAAACTGTAATTTTCCATATGCCTCACTTCCAACAACGAATTTCTTTGTAAATAACTTTTAAAACAATGAATAAATGTTACTTGAATTTTTTGTGAAAATACTTATAAATGAATGATTTAATCATTTTCATGTAAATTTCATTAAAAAAGGTTTTTTTTTGTAATTTCCACTTTTATTTTCTTTAGCTCATACAAACCACACTTTTTGCTAACGTTTTGTTTTTGTTGACAGTGCGACTTTAGTGACGTAGTGACGTAGTGGCGCAGAGAGAAAAACTTTTTATAACCGGAATGTGTAATCTTGGTTATATTATTTTTGGGCAAAGGGAATTTAACAAGGCATATTGATTACCAGATAGTCTTAATCAATCCTATGATTATTTTTTTATCCGTTTTATGTTTATTTCATACTAGCCAAGCCCGGCGCGCGTTGCTACGCCTCTTTATGAATAAAAATGCATTCTGAAACTGTATAGTCATGACAGCTCAATATGTGTTCAAAGTTTTTAGAAAAATCGGTCCAGTGCAAGTACCTCAAAATTATAACTTTTTTTATGGGCGTGGCCCTGATCACTTTTCTAATCCCGAAATTATATAGTTATGACAGCTCATTATGTGTGCAAAGTTTCAGAAAAATCGATCTAGTGAAAGTAGCTAAAAATTATAATTTCTTTCTTATGGGCGTGTCACTGCCCACTTTTGAAATCACGAAAGTGTATAATCATGAGAGTTCAATATGTGTGCAAAGTTTCAGAAAAATCGGTCAAATGCAAGTAGCTGAAAAATTAATATATATTTTGTATGGGCGTATTTCATTTTTATGTATATGTAGATGAACGTAGCCCCGCCTACTTTTTTAAAAAAAAATTACCACCCATTAACATTCCCTGGAATGTGTACAACAACTTGCCAAAGTTTGAGTCCGATCGGCTTTACGATTTCGAAGTCTATAGCTAACACACACACAAACAGACAGACAGAGTTTCACTTTTATATATATAGATGTTAAACTTTATACATAAAAAATGATTTACTCTCTTCTCTCGCAAAGTTAAGATGTTAAATGTTAAATTTTACATTAAAAAAATGAGAAGCGAAAATCCGCCGAACTGCAATCACCTTATAAAATAATTACACCATGGTATTTAAGATTTTGCATGGTCGTACCTTAATTTGTTCCCAATTTTTTAAATTTAGGAATTAATAACAGAACTCTTTAATCGCCGTAACAGAAAATAACATAAAAACCACAAAAGTTTTTAACATTTAAGAATAAAAACTTAATTGGGATGAAAATGTATTTATTTAGTTTTTGGATATTTTATTTTATAATTCGCTTAATACTCACTTTGTATCGTCTTTGGGATATGGGATGAATTTTATGCATTCACGTTTTTGAAAATTTGTTTCAATCCAACTACGAGGCTGATGCTGTTGTTGTTTTAAGATGTTGTATTGTTTGGTAAAGTCAATGTTTAAATAAAAAGAAATAAAAATTTGCAGAGTTATTACATTTACATATGTGAAATAATAAAAGAAGACAACACAATATTGTTATTTACTTTTTTTTAATTTTTTCTAATCAAAGCTTAGTTTATACAATTTGTTTAAATAGTCCGCGTTAGAGTTTTAAGAAAGCAATTTTAAAACAAAACGAAAAAAATTAAACATCTGTTAAAAATGAATAAGAAATTACAAAACGAGAAAGATTTAAATACAATATTCACAATAAGGATAATTTAATTTTTTTTTAAATATGCACATACATTAATACATACATACATACATATATGCGAGTTTTAAACAAAAAATATTAAAAAAAATTTAAGAAGTTACGTTATGTACAAATATACAAAAGTGTATTAATATGGAATCGACGATGTTAACTACGTGGTAATAACCGTTCTGTACGATACCATAGGAAGGTAATTTTTATCTTCCACGAGAGTTTATCAAAATAGTTTTTTTATTTCATTTTTTTATTTTAAATATCTATCTTAACCTTATTGAAACAGTTCTTCATTACTTACATATTTTATTTTTTTATAAAATGCTTAAAAGTCGTATAAATATACTTATACGTTAGAAGTAGAAAATGTCAATGAATTAACTAAGCGTAAAAAAAATATTATTTTTTATGTTACGTACTACCATTACTACATACTAATATTAAAAGAGATAATAGCATTAAGTTTATTATACTAAATAAGTTTTATTATTTCATAAAACCCTTTCGCGTTTGGTTATATGGTTTTAAAAACGACAATACTGCAGGACCGCACGAAAATTAATAAAAATTAAACTAAACGTAACTTTTTAGAACAAAAAACAAAAGGTCGGTATTTATATACATACATACATACATATACACATCGTTGGTCTCAGGTAGAAAGGCCCTAACTTGCATTTTTTTCGAAATTGACTTTTTAGTGATATCAATACATTACACACAAATACACCTTGTCACAAAAATTTAGTGCAATATATTCAAAAACAACGGTTTTACAGGCAATTGAATAAAAAACTACCATGTGGATATTCACAGAGGGAAAAAAGACGTTCTAAAACTATGCACGGCTGGTGTCAATAATTTTTAAAAACATTTCGATATATATCATCGATATTTTACTTTGCAATATATCGATATATCAATATTTTTTCTTGCATATTTATTTCGATATTTTTTAACTCCGGTTTTGAATATCATGTTTAAATTTAAACATATAAAAAATTACTTTTGTTATATAAAGTTTGTTTTTCCTGTATTTTATGAATTTAGGAAAAATGACGATATATCGAAATACCGATATTTTTGATGGATAAAAAACCGATATTGAAAAAATGATCGATAAAAGATATATTGATATTTGTCTGCATTTGCCTTCCCTACACTGTAGCTTGGCAGCACTGCGATTATAAAGTGTGAATTTAAAAATATTTAAAAAAAAACTTAAAATAAAGATACAATTGTTAAAAAAATTATAATTTTTTAACACAAATGATTCTTAAACAACTGTTTTATGATATTGGTGATATGGTATTATGAAATTTAGGGATATTTTTTAGCAATTAAAGTTTCGTTTAAAAATAAATTATTAATCAATAAAATAAGTTCAATTTTAGTAACATCAGACAAGCGTTAAAAAAATGTATTACATTACAAAGCCAGGAAATAATTTAATTAACTTTGAATATTGTTTCAATACAAATATAATTTACTTTATAAGAACTTTCTGAAATATACTCGTATAAATGTACGTATTGTGTTAAACAAACTTTCAAGATTCAGCAACGAAATTTTATTGATTTATTTTTTTTTTTGGTTTCTTTGTGTCTTCTATGTATTTCATTTTTCACATTTCATTTACTGTTTCTTAATGAATTCTGTTCAAATTCCATAAGATACCATACATACCTATGTTGTCGTGAAGGGTATATAAGATTCGGCATGGCCGAACATAGCACTCTTAGTTGTTTTATCTCTAGCTTCGTATGTTTTTGTATGACTTTAAATAAAAAGACAGCTGATTATCGGTGTTGTCAAAACAGTTCACGGTAGGACTGTTTTTATTGTTATTTTTCTTTCTACAATAAATTTTAATACATAACATTATTACTCTTTATTATTCAGTAGAAACAATTTGTTGTTATGTGTTTGTTTATGTGAATTCAGATGACGCTTTTTTGCACGCACTAGATAAAATATGAATTCCTCTTTAAAAATGGCTTCAAAACACTAAATTCAAAATGGCCCTAAAGCAATGTTTAAAAAAGAAAAACCTCTTCACTTAAGTGCTGTAGACAGCCCGCCTTGGGCCGGGCGCAGTAAAATTAAATTTTAATGGACTCAAACCGCCGGCTTTGCTAGAGTATTCGGCCGGGCGCAAGGTAATTCACTTCTAGTTGTTTTCAAACGCCAAATTAAAATTTTTCTAAATAAAAAAACTAAGTGCATCTTATGGACTCTATGACACTTAAGTCATAGACACTTAATCACTTTATTTGACTATGTGACTTATGTGATGCTATGACACTGGACGACAGAATAGAAATACTTTTAATTTAAGCCGGTGTTCTAAGAAAACACCAGAATTAAAAGTCACTGCTTAAATCGGGCGCCAGCCCAAAATCCACTCCAAACAGTGACTTTTTCGTTATGCATTAGACGCCCATGGAACTCAGGTAGATTGGTATCACACAAAATTCCACGATTTTGTGTGAAAAAGTACCTTTTCAATCAGATAAGGGCCTCATCGCTGACGATAGTTACAACTTACAAATTATTTAAAACGGAACCGATTAGAATTACGACTTAAATATGACAAAAAAACTAGTCAAAACTGACCAAAAACCGGATTAAAAAATAACTCATCAAGAAAAGTCGCGGGTGGGCTACCATTTTTTCCATAAAAAAAAAATCATTTAGGATTAGATAATATTATCATCCTTTAGTTTTAATCGCGCAGAAGAGTCAAAAAAGACACGAGTATGACAAGTCCATAGTACACCTCATCCAAAGCCACATGTCAAATGCTACATGAAAGACAACTAAGCAACAAAATCGCTGTGAATTATCACCAGTGCTTTTTAAATAGTGATAAAAAGGGCCACAAACGCAAGACATCTGCCTTCGTAGTCACTTAAACTCCGATATACAATCAAAAATGATTTCGTTTAATGAAGCGGCACACATTATGGAACTCAAAATTAATATCGACCAAAATAAAGCCAATGGAAGTTAGCTCCAACAGCAAAATTATATTGCTAAAGAGGCTATAGATTAGAATCCACAGCCAGCGCACACATGAAAGTACCAAGTTGTGATCAAATTATTCAAACTAAATTCCTCTTGGAACATAGGGCCGTTAAAAATTCTTTTCATCTTCCTCTATATGTTGCAAGGCTTTTCATTTCATTTTTCATAAGTATTCAATGGAATGAGGTTAATCATCAAGAAGAAGAACGTACGCTATGAAATTACCCTGTTATTGCTCTATGCTCCTTGCATATTACTAGGGTTGGGCAAAAAATATTGATATATCGATATTTTAAACAAATTTGATCATATTTAAGTTACATATTTGCAAGGCGTTAGCAACAACTGTAACTGTCAAACTCTTTGCGCAAATAATTAATGTTGAATATTTTTATGTTGAGTTGCATTCAGCGTTAGTTGTTCTATTGTTCATACATCTTGTGGATAATGTGTACATACGTAAACTGTATGTATTACTTTACGATATGTCATTACAAAAATTATATTAACATGTTTTACAAAATATTATTTTAACTTATAAAAATACAGAACAAATAATGAACTCGAAATTAAATACAGAACATTTTTAAGGTTTTTACATAAGAATAATTTATACAGAACACAGCTCTCAAATACAGTACTGTTCTGTATAATACAGAACGGATAATCACCGTATTTATACCTCATCATTGTTACCACATGGGTCCGGCACTCGCAACAAATCACGTACATTTAGTACTAATACTTTCGTTAAAGTCGATGAAATTGATGAACGTTTACGCGCGTGTTTATATGACCGAACACCACGTATTGACAATTTATGCGAAAGGGTTGATGAACTAAGGCCATCGACAGGGGTTGTACTAAAGCCACGTGCTGTTGAAACACTTCGTATATATCTCTGTGTAAAATGTGGAGACTCTAATACCATGATGCTGGTTGTAGTCGTTTGAAACAATAATATAAGATTACTTCGACGCTTTATGTTAAAGCTGTAAAGTTTACTATTGTTTCCCTTTGTCTAATTAAATTTTTTTTTAAATTGATTACAACCGTTAGAAGTGGCCACATCTGTCGCATATAAACGCAACACTGACCTTGAAACTACGCAAACATTTCAGCAATATTTCCGTGAATCTTGTTGTAGTTAAACTAAACCAATTTTGTTTTTTAACTGCCCGGCCCACAAAATGCGAACGATATTTTCTTTCGAGTAAATACATACATATGAATGTATATTTCAAACAAAGAGTTTAAATTTGTTTTTAATTAAAATATATTTATTCGAAAGAAAATATCGTTCCCATTTTGTGGGCTAGGCAGTAAGTTTTCACACTTATACGTTATTATTGCATTATTTTCTATTTGTTTTTATCATATTTAAACACACTAAATAGTTTTGTACAAAAGTTTTAAACCGTAATACCAACGTTTATAAACCAACATGCGTCATGGTCAAGAAGAGAACACTGCACTAATGCTACAGCTCTGCCAACTCTACTACACAACCGATGCTGTGCCGACTGAATGGTTGGATGGATGGCAAACTCAAGTAATTTTTTTTTTCTCTATACCCTACATTCCCTCACGAGACAACGTTGACAGTGATAGTCAAATAATGTACGGTTTTGCTAGAAATTTGTCTAACACAGATCTACCTACTACTATTGTTTATACAAAGTTAATTTTCTTCTACTGTCAATTGCAGTAAAATTTGATTTCCCAGCCTTTTTCTTGTATAGAAATATGAAAAAATAAAACAGTTTAAAATACGACTTAGGTCAATATTTCTTTTTGAATGACGAACAGATTTTTCGTACAAATTTTAAATGCATATGCTTGGTAGAAGATTGCTTTACAACCCCTCGTAAACCTTGGAATAGCATTTTCATTTATGGACTTAAAACAAAAATGAAAGAATAAATTATTACCTATTTAAATAACTTCCAAAATTATATTTATTATAAAGTCCTCACTTTATTTTGTATAGTATTCATCTTGGGATAATATGAATAGAATAAACAGGATTATATAAAATTGCAGCGAAAAAAACAGGTAAAAAATCATAGAACTTTTTGAAGTGTTATTAATAGAGCGCATACTGCGGGCATTTCACTGCTTTTGTTATATACTATTTTCGTTATAATTTCATTTTATTTTCACACACTTTTATAGATTAAATCTCTACTGTAGCATTAAATATATTTAGATAAATTTTATTTGCATTTTAAGTGTTTGCGTTATCTTATATATAACTTTTAGCTTCAACTAAATAAAAAACACTTTTTATCTTTTAGTAACAAGTGCTTGTTGTTGTATATATTTTATGCTCCAGTCATTAATGTAGTTAACTGTGGTTAAGTAATTAATTAAGCGGACTTACTTCACTAACTTTAATATATTTTTAAATAAAATAAACACATACTATATACGTACATACTAGGGTTGGGCAAAAATATCGATATGTCAATATATCGATATTTTTAGCTTCAACTAAACAAAAAACGCTCTTTGTCTTTTAGCAATTTTACTAATTTAAATATGTTTTGCCATACTACATCAATATCGATTTATCTATATATCGATACTTTTAAATATCAATCGATATATTTCGTCAATATTTTACCTTGCAATATATCGATATATCAATATTTTTTCCTGCAATTTTATTTCGATATTTTTGAACTACGGTTTTGTATTTTATGTTATTAATTTAAAAAAAATTATTCTCGTCACAGTCTTTATCGTTGCTTTAGCAACAAGATTTTATTCATGTTATATAGATTTTATTTTATGTTATAGCAACAAAATTATATTCATACCCGTAACTCCCAACTGTGAAAACTGAAAATTTTTATATACAGTTTCATAGTTGGGTGTATCTTTTCTGTTGTGCATTACTTGTTGATAATGTGTCAATTACATTGTTTTATTTTTAATGTATTTTTAACAAAGCAATATCGATGTGAAGTTGTGTGTGTCCAGCATTTCACGCCTGTTTTTTCTGGAGTCGCTCTTAGATATTTAGTTTACCAGGCTTCCTCAATGTATTCGAAAAGAGTTGATTCAGCGGTAAACCTTTAACTACATACATACATACATACATACATATGTAGTTTTCTGTATTAATTGTTTCTATGTTAACCGTTAAACATCAATAAAAAATTACTTTTTTTATATAAAATTCGTTTTTCCTGTATTTTTTTTAATTTATTAAAAATATCGATATTTTTAAAGAGATATATCGACCCGCAACGATATTGAAAAACATATCGATATTTCTTTTGCATTTGCCCATCCCTAGTACATACCCACATATATATGTACATTGGGGTGGTTACAAGGTAAATGGTAAAATTTTTTAAGGACTATCTTTCGAAGCACCCCCTAAAATGTGCTAATAGGCTAGAAAATGTGATTGAGAAAGTTTCAGCTCAATCGTATAACGCTAACACGTGCCTCATTTCATTAAATATTTTATAGTCATTGGACGTGATATCCTTAATGATTTTACCAAATTTTATCCAAATCAGATCGAGGCACGCCAAACTCATAAACGTTCTTTTTCAAAAGACTAAAAATAAGTGGAAAAAAAATAAATTTTTTAAAATTAATTCCATACACAAAACACTTAAAGTAAAGTCAATGTGTCCATCAATTTTTTCCAATTCGGTGCAAGGACACGCTCACCTCCCATATATATATATATCCTTAAAGTTAAAAATGATATAAAAGCTACAAAAATTATTAGAATTGTTTGATTATACAAAAATTTGATAGACACAGCGAGCTTACTATAAGTTAAGTTAAGTCAAGTTCCTAGAACGAATGGTTTCGGTTGTAAGGACAAATAAATACGAATTTTAGTCGAAAAACGCTAATTTTCCCATATTCACGTGTTAGCGTTATCCGATTGTGCTGAAACTTTGTCAATCACATTTTCTAGCCTATTGGCACATTTTAGGGGGGTGCTGCGATGTTAAATCCAAAACTGATTTCTTGTAACCACCCTAATGTACATACTTATATCCACTCTCCTCTGCAGCATTTGAATATTTGGTAAAATCGGCCTTCTTTATCTGCTTCTTTAAACAAAAAGTAAATAAAAGGATGACTTTTATTTATAGGTTTCTTTGCAAGTAAATCCAATAGAACTTAAAACCACTAAATCGATTTTATTGATAAAGAAATTGATAAATCTATACATTTTCTTCTTCTTTCTTTTATGTTTTTTTCCTTTGTGTTTATTGTAATAAAAGCTGAATTCTTGTTTTAAAGTTCATATTTTTTTTCTTGTTTATTTTAATTTGAATAGAACTTAAACAAATATATGAATTGTAATATTTGGCATAAAGACTTGATTGAAACAGTTTTTATCGTATCAGGATTATAACATTTTTAAACTTTATATTTCTTCCCTACATTATTAATATCAAAAAAAACTCATTTAATATATTTCTTGAAGCTCTTGTTGGCATTAATTTTTTTTAATACCTTAATAAATCTTAGTGAACATTCTACTTTTAAAAATGATTTTAAATAAATGTAACACTCCAATGGTTTATTAAATTTCTGATTATCACACATATATATGTATATATAAAAGGAAAAATAGGTAACCTTACATCTGCTAAACTTAACAAGATACAAACAAAATTTAAAAATTTGATTCTACTGAAAAAAAAGTGGACAGGTGTCTGGTACTTTTTCAGATTCGAGAACCGTACCCTCTAGGCGAAAGGGTGAAAATTTTATTTCAGTACTCTTTTGGGGCCCCTTGTAACTACTAAACCAATAAGCGTAGAAATATAATTTAAGCTGCCTTATTGAGACAAACAATTTGACACTAAAATGTGGATTAAAAAGTACCAAAAAAAGGGAAAATGAGTTCAATAGTAATTTACTATTACACGGGTCCCTTCAGAGATAAAAAAAGTATGATGTGGTACAACTTAAATAACATTAATAACGGGGAAGAAAAGGGTGAAATTTCAGGTAAACGGAGGGCAAAGA